>JADRCG010007974.1:0-67291 GCA_019844195.1 Rhabdomys dilectus
AAAAAAAACCCTCAATAAATTATGAATCAAAACTAGGTCTCAAAGACAAGTCCCATCTTTCCATCTGTAACTTAACAATACATAAAATGGGGATTTACTACACTGGTATTTTTTACTAGGAAACACATACCTGATGAAAGCTGTATGTCAGGACCATCTCATAAAGCTGGCGATTATTTGGCAAAACATCCCTTGATCCTAAAGGTCTGGTTTTTGCATTTACTGGCCTGTAACAAGGCAACTGCATCACTGAATTAAATCAAGTCTTCATTTAAAGAAAGCAGTTAAACATGGCAGGTGAGGACCACTCCTTAAACTTTTATAGTAAACTGTACAATCTTTTAATTATTAATATATAGTCCATATTGACTAAATTACTACAATACTACAAAGACATGAAGAGAAGTTCATGATCAAAAGCACTTAAAAATGTTACCACAGAGCTCTTGGCAGAGGCAAGAACAAAAAAGCAAAAACACTTGGGTGATGATTACCAGTAAGAATTAAAGGACATTTCAGATGTGCGCACTCACTCAGTCACACATGCTGGTGCTGAGCATAGGCATGGCTGGACCACATCATATGCCAAGAGTATAGCTAGTCCTTGCCCTAAGGAAATGACACTGCCAATGTATCAGCAGTAGAACACCAACGTTGGAAAATCCTGCTTCCACAGTGAGTTTATGACATACACTCAGGAAACAAATTTCTATTACTGTCAATGAGATTTTCTGGTGCTGAATTTTTCAAACAATGAACAATGCATTCACAAAATAAAAATTTGACACTGTTAATTTGCTTTGTTGTAATACATGAGATTAAATTGAAGGTCTTACACAAGGAAAGCGAACACTATCCAGGTAGCCTTGAACTTGCTTTTCTCCTGTCTCAGTCTTAACTGCTACTTTGTTTTGTCAAGAAATGAAATGGTCAACACACAGGGACACTACTGACGAAGGATCAGTGAGGGCAGAAAGCAATGCTAAGCCACGTTTTGGAAATTCAAGAGGATTCCTAGACAGCAATTTTTTTTTAATGCTAGCATCACATAGATGAAAATTAGAAAAATGAACAAAAAGCAATAAAAAAAAATTCTTCCATTAACATTCAATTTTTGTAGCTCTTAAAACAATGAGATACCGTAGCGTTTGCACCCAGCTCTTCAAAGTTATGCAAGGAGCCAGATCTTCATATTTTAAAGAGGACTGAACATCAAAACGATTGATTCCTTCAGATGCATGCTACAAAACATATTTTAAAATTAATTTCTCAGACATTAATAGATAATATTTTATATATACATTCATTAATGCAAGTTTTAATACCCATGAATATATTCAGATTTATAGATTAGTTTCTAATTAAGTTTTAAATCTACCACAGAAGTTATTTTTCATAACAAAAATGACACTGAAAACAATGAGAATGTTACAGTACTCACAATGTTTAACTGTGGTGCAGTACACACTATCCCATGGAATGATATGGTATAATCAATATTGACATCACTGAGACTTGCCCACCAACGAGCAATACAAAATTCAATTGCTTTCCCGCCCTGGAAATAAAAATAAAAATATTAAAGAATGAATTTGTTTTCTAATTCTTCCTCATATCACCAAATATTACCTGTTTCAAAATAAAATTTTTATTTGTAACATGAAACAAGATATTTTATCATTCATTATCTACTTTATTTATTTATGCACATAGTATATTAATAATAAAAAACCCTAGGACCAATTTAAACATAATTAAGATTCATAAGGAGAAGAAATATTACAAAATTTATATAAGGTATATTCAATAGGCATGAATAAATTTTGGTTTCAGAGCCACCTGGCAACTTAAGTATCAATTTTAAAAGAATAAACTAAGCCCTGTTGTACCAGTATATTTAAAGAGATGAATAAAGCTAACATCACCCCATTTCAAAGTAACAGAGACATAAGAGACATAATGATGCTATCAAGGAAATGAAAACCCCAAGGAGCAAGCATGGCAAGCACAGCAGCACATCCACCTCCCATGAAGGAAAGACCAATCATTCTAAACATGGGTAAAAATAGAGCCCTGACAACAATTTTGTCTGCAAACTAAACTACTTTCCAGAGATTCTTCACAGGAGGACTTTAAGTAAGATGGCAAGTGCCAATGTAAATGAAGATCCAAGATTAGAACCTTTCTTTGACGAAGTAACAGAATTAAAGATATATGAATATTGGTTGGGGTACAATTCATGTACTTGCCTTAGATGCACAGACCCTGAATTCCACCATAGCACTTTAAGAAAGGGAGAACAGAGGAGGAGAATTCACTTGTGAAACACAGCTTAAATGTTATTCATTAGCATAGATTCCCACTATGTAAATCAAGCTGGTCTTGGAGATCTTCCTACTTCTCCTGCCTCCCAAATTAAAGTTAAGTACTATGATAACTGGTTTGGTTTTCAGTATTATTTTTAAAGATTGATTTATTTTTATTTTACAGATATAAATGTTTTGCTTGCATTTGGTGCTTTCCCGGTGCATGAGAAGCTCAGAGAGGGCATAGGATCCCTTGGAACTGGAGTTACAGACAGTTGTAAGCTGCCCAGTGGGTACTGTGAGCTGAAGCAGCCTCTTCTACAAGGGCAACAAGTAATCTCAAGCCCGAGACTCCTCTCCAGCCCTGGATCTCAGTACTCTTCATTACGTTACCAATCACCTTATCTGACAGGCATGAACAGAAGCTGAATCTCTTAACATGGTCTAGGCACAACCTAGAATGTCTTGGGAGTGCTCTGGATTTTCCTGTTAGATAAACTTACCAAAACAGGAAAGGCTTCAATCAGTGTTCCTTTTTCTGGAAGGGAACAAAACTTATAAAATTCATGACTTCGATATGCTCTTTGCTTCACAAGCTGTACTGCATGAAGAACAAATTTTGCTGATACCTCAGAAGAACACGAACACACCGTAACTTCTAAAATAAGGAAATTAAATTTTAAACTGATAAGAATTAAAATGCTCATAAAATGGTTAATTATTATTATTAAATTATTAAAATTTCATCTGTTTAGGTAATAATAAAAATATAATAATATTTTGTTATGTTTTAGATTATTTCTACTTTATACATGAATGTTTGTACTCATGTGTGTCTCTAACACGTGCATATCTGGTGCCTGACGGAGAGCTCACTGGGTACTCTGGAACTGGAGTCATAAACGGTTGGGAGCCCATGTGCGTGCTGAGAATCAAATCTCTCTGGAAGAGCAGCAAGTGCTCAACCATTCTTCTCTCCAATCCCTAAACTGGTATTATCAAAGGAAAGCTGTAAGCTTTGTGAAACAAAGAACAGAGTATGATATTCTCTAAGAAATAAAACCATTTTTAAGTAAGCAACAATCCTTACTACAGACATTAGGAAAGAACAAAACTGTTTCTAAATCTATACACAATTATAATCAGGACGTTGAAAACAGCTTTCCTTTCTCTTGTTTTAATTGGAAAGCAAATTAATTCCCAATAAAATGATTATAATTTTAGAAACTCCTATTTATCATGGCTAAGTTTTCATCCTAGCTTACTCTTGTATGTATTTCTATTTCTTCCCCCAGAGTATCACCATTAGAAGCACACCTGCTTAGCTTTACTGTACTGCATGGCCAGAGGTAAACCAAAATCATGAAGAGACAAGATTATTAAGGAACATTTGCTCTAATTTAAGGGCACCAAAATAAGGTTCGGTTCATTTTGGTTCTTACAGAACAGGGGACAGAGGGGAAATTAACTAATTGCTACAAGTACATATATGATGTTTTGATAATATTTTGAATGGTTTGAAATCGAAGACATCAGAACATTTGTAATCTAACACTATGAAATGACACGGCAACATGTTCATTCTATACCATTCAATGCTTTATAACAATAACCACCGTCTCAAACTCTACATGTTTTCCACAACTATATATCATAAGAAAATATTTACTGACTTATCAACAAAGTGTTTTTCTTTTTTTAATTAAAGAAAACAGACTCTGAGTAAACTGCAAGGGCTGGGCAGAAATGAGTAATTTCTGTGGGTAAGAGTTTTACTGTTTAGTATTACTATTAATGAATTTTATCAGAGCCCTGGGCTATACAACCCCAAGAGGCCCTATATAAATACTGCAGTACAGGGAATTCCACAACGTAACTGTAAAATAGCGTACAATGACAACTCACAATTATAGGTGTAAATAGCTTTCTGTCACCGAACACACTGAACAGTTAAAAGGTGAGTGCACCAAACTGTTAAAGAGTATGAAGATTACCTTAGCATAAATGAAACACTTTATAATTGTCTATTCTTACAGAAGAGGGTAAGTAGTATCAGTTAAGATAGAAGTTCAGCTATGCAAAACAAGGTGTTCCAAGTTAAATAATAGCCTACACCTAAGCCCAGACTCCTTCCCCAAAGTGGGGTCTTCCCACAACTTCACTCTACCTCTTTCTCAACAAGTCAGTCAGAGTTCTGGTAAGGTACTCTATAGAAAAGCCTTCTAGAAGCAGCCTTCCTAAGAGCCTAACATAGATATAGAATATACAAAGAGTAACTCCTGAGAACTCTAAGCAAGAAATCAACACGGCAATAGCACATCACCACCAGTTTAAATCTATAACAGATTTAAAAAATAAAAAGATCCCAGACAAATTTTACTTACCAGCCCAGGTTGCCCCATCAGGAACCTCAACAAAATGTCTTCGAATCTGACCAGGTTTAAAATGCACATCTGTAAAGGCTAGATCATAATGTGATGACTCATTTACTCTGAAAATTAAAAAAAAAATTAAACATGATACTCTAAAAACTATATATACACAATAAACTCATCAATACTCTAGATGTTATCCAACAGATGCAGGAGAACAGTTTGCTAGACATAAACCCTGGAATTGTGGTAAGTTGATCATCAACTGTACGCACAATACTACCTCATTCTGTAACACAGCAGTAGACATCACCTCTGACAGCAGCACACCGATGATCTACTCACCTGCTTTATACCTTGTAACACAAACAGTAAAAAGATTATGCTGTCTCCTGTTTAAAGGAATTTTACAAAATTCACAGACTCTCAACCCTGATTTCTAAACAATAAAAATTGCTGAGACAGGGTTTCTTTCTCTGTGTACCTCCTGGCTAACATGGGACTCCATTTGTAGACCAGGCTGGCCTCAAACTCACAGGAGATCCGCCTACCTCTGCCTCCCAAGTGCTGGGATTAAAGGTATGCACCATCACATCCAGCTATGATTTTTGAATGTTAAAATAGAATTATATTTTGTGTCAGTAATAGTCTTACAGATGAGTAAAACATAACAAATTAAGTACCCACAGTTTCAAAACGCTCCAAAGACAAACTACTTCCACAAGCAATCAAAGAAATGCAAACGTCAAATGGCTAACTATGTGTATGGAAAGAAAATGCAGGTCACAATTACATTGTCTTTAATTTTACAAAAAAGAAATGAGTATCTACTATGTAGGAGGTACTGTTATTTGTACCTAGAAATATCCCAATGTGTAAGACATAACCCTTTGCTCTATAACAACTGATAGGGAGATAAAAAACATTTAATATAGCAAGCTCCAGAAAGGAATTGTTAGAGAAAACCAGAAGAATGGTAAGATCCTAAGAGTGAGCCTGCAGATTGTTGAAAGTCTTGTCTAAATTCCCACTGAACTTACACAAAACATGTAACGGAGAATTTAACTGTGATGTCATTTTTCCCACATGCATGCCATGTTTTATCCTGTAGACCTCATTGGCTGAGGCCTATTACATAATTAATATTTAACTCAAATACCGGCCCCCCAAAGGTATTAATTTAGAATGTGTAAATACAACTTAAATCCTCAGAGGACTTGCAATCAAATGGTACATATAAAATTAAAAAACAACTTGGAACACATTAGCTGAAGAATGTCCAGAAGCTTGTAAGAAGTGTTAAAGTGTAGAAGGAAGGAATTTCCCTCACCTACAATAAGCAGAAATAAGCCTGGCTATTTAGCAGACAGGCAAATGAGGTAAAGGAACCACTAGTACAAACGCATAAATGCTGAGCAAACCATGGGGTCAGGAGAGGGAGATGCTAAAAATGTGTACTCTGGCGTACTCAGCAACAGGAAGCCATCTGGGACTGTGACTGTAAGTTACTCTTGTGGGCTTTTTAAGGAATGTGAACCTGTTCCGTAAGAAATGCTCCTGGTGTGTTTGAAGCAGGAAGTAACATTATCAAAGTTAAATTCCCGATTCCAGGATGCTTAAGATGGAAAGAATAAGGCTGAAAATAGAAAGTAACTAAAAGCAGCAGGAGAGCATAATCACAGACACAGAAAGGTAAGACAGGGTGCAAAGGAAGAGGATGAAGAATCACTACTGACTAAGTGAGAAAAGAGGTAAAATGAAGGCAGAAACAGCCTCTCAATTGGGAGTCAGTGGTACTATGGGCAAAGACATTTCAATAGAAGGTGGGCAGATGGCGCGTGCCCTCAACTAATAATTAATAGAAAAAGCATTAGGAGCAGAACCTAGTTACCTGCTTCTGCCCTAATCTTTCTAGTTACTTGCTTCTGGGCAATCCACCAAAAATCAATACTGAATCACATATAGGCATTAACAATTTATACATAATAATAAGCTAAACATCCTACTTACTTTGCTGCTATAACTGCAGTGATTGGAACTCTGAATAGAGGACCTGCATTGGGGGATGCGATATCATAGCCACATACCTTGAAGAAAGAAAAAAAAAAAGTTTCAACATCCATGAAAAAAGCTGCAAAACAGAAAGTAAAAGGTGTAATGTAAGCATAAAATCATCTAATCTTAAAATTTAAAGGTCTAACAGGTAAGTTAATACTAGATTACTGACATTAATTCACATAATAACCCAAAGTCCCAACAATCACATACCAAATCATGACTGAGATGAACAGGTAATAAGGTATCAAGTTAAAAAAAGAAGCATCTTAATTACTCTCTACCTCAAACTAAGTATTACAAATACTTTTGTAGAAAGATTAGTTATATGATACTATTCTTTGTTTATTTACCACTGCTAGGTTTAACAAATCTTTCCTCTAAATAGTAACGCTAACCATAGCACAGCTGAGCCACATTAACAAGTACAAAGGCCTTAACAAAAAGGCTTTGCTACCTGGTTCTCCCCCTGGCCTTCTTTACAGAAGGATGCAACACTATATAACTGACTGCATATATATCTAGAAAATCTAGCCAAGTGAAGAGGTATATAGTTTTTTTTTTTTTAATGAGAGAAAAAAACACAACACATCAGGGATTGTTTACTTTTACCTCTTAAAACATTTCAAAGAGAAAAGAAAAGACCCGCTGTGACAGTACCTCTGTGTAATGCAACCCTTCTCTCAAGCCCCTGGGGTCCACACGGATGTTGATGTGCCGGCACTGATTCATGAGCTCCAGGTGGCTGGGGCACTGCACCCAAGACGAGTTTGAAGTCAAAGCTAAATGAAGCTGAAAGGAGATTTTTTCAGAGTTTTCTGGCATTAAAAAAAAAAAATCAAAAATTAAACTCAGCATTTCCTCTTTTTCCTGGGAAGTTCTATGTTCTATCAAGAAAATTTACTTCAGTCAATTGTATAATGCATTAGACAGGACTCCAAAATTATAACTTAAACAAAAAATACAGAATTTTCTTGTGATTCACACATCTTTTCATCCAACACTGCTAAGCCTTATAAAGAGTTCAGTGGGTCTTCTGTATCACAGCACTAGATCAAGCGGCTGACAAAAATAAACTGCCAGATATAAAAGGACAGTTCCCACCTCCCCACACTTGTGCTCACTTCCACAACTCACCTAAAGCTCTGTCTTCTATCCAAGGAATGCGATATGGACAGAAAGTTAATCTGTAATTTCATTACAGGCTTAAGAAATTCATGGGCCACAGCAGGCCTGGGCCCACTCTTCCCTTCACTGTCAAGACACTGACTGAACTGCCATGTACTGGGTCCCTAATTAGTATTTTCCCAATGGAGGAGTGAGAGAGAAGACTGAAGGAGCTGAAAGGGTTTGCAGCTCCACGGGGAGAGCAACAATACCAACCAATCAGAGCTCCCAGGGTCTAAACCAGCAGCCCAGGAGCACATAGGGAGGGACCCATGGCTCCAGCTGTATATGTAGGGAGGATGGCCTTGTCGGGCACAGGTAGGAGAGGAGATCCTTGGTCCCGTGAAGGCTGGACACTGAGTGGGGGGGGGAATTCGAGGGTGGAGAAGTGGGAGTGGGGGCACATCCTCATAAAAGCAGGAGGAGGGGGGCTAGGATAGGGGGTTGCTGGGTGGGGGGAGGGAGAATGGGGTAAAGGGATAACATCGAAAATGTAAATAAAATACCCAATAAAAAATAAAATTAAAAGAATATTTTCCTCCAAATTTATTAAGTTTCAAAATAATCACTTGTTATCTTCTCCTAAGAAAAGTGAGTGGTTTGGGTTATGACAAATCTTTCACAGTGGCTGCCTAAGACCATCAGAAAACACAGATATTTATATTACAACTCATAACTAACAAAATTAGTTATAATTTTATGGTTGGGAGTCACCACAACATGAGGAACTGTATTAAAGGGTAACAGTATTAGGAAGGTGGATAACCATTACTTTAGAACATTAGACAAGCAAAGCAGCATTCTTCTTTTACTTACCATTCATTTAAGCCACAAATACAAATGCTTCTGCTTACTGCCACCCTAGTACTTACCTGTGTTCTCGGGAAATACAGGCTCAATGCCAACACCATGATCTGAAGGAGCAGCCACCTGAACAGGGTCTCGGAGGTAGATGCCACGGTTATTTCCAACTGTAACTGTAAAACC
This sequence comes from Rhabdomys dilectus, assembly GCA_019844195.1. Taxonomy (NCBI): domain Eukaryota; kingdom Metazoa; phylum Chordata; class Mammalia; order Rodentia; family Muridae; genus Rhabdomys; species Rhabdomys dilectus. The sequence continues at coordinate 8,888 of JADRCG010007974.1, forward strand.
TAATCTGTTAGCAAATGATGTATTCTGAATGAGGTAGTCATAAGCTTTGTCAACCTAAAAGAATATAAATGGTAACATGTAAATGGCTAGGTAAAGAAAATATTTTATTACAAATTATGCATCAATTAAATTTCAGCTGTATTGAAGCTAATTCTTATATTCACTTCTCTAAACTAAATCAATACCACAGTTAAGATGGTAAACCAGCTGGGCAGTGGTAGCCCATGCCTTTAATCCCATCACATGGGAGAGAGACAAAGAGATGTCTGTTCTGAATCCAGCCTGGTCTACAAAGTTAGTTCTGGGACAGCCACAGCTACAAGAATCCCTGTCTCGAGAAAATAAAACAAAAAAACAAAAAAACCAAAACCAAAACCAAACCAAACCAAAAAAAAAAAAAAAAAAAGTAAGGAAGAACGAGAAAGAAAATAATTAAATTTACGCTTTTAAAGAAAATACTCTGATGATCTTCCACTTCAGTCTGCGTTCAGTTATCCTCATGTGATCTAGGGTCACTTTGTGACTTATGCCTGACCAAACCAATGCTTACTCTTACCACTGTGAATTTCTAATCTCTATATACCCTCAATGTTTCTGTGCCTTTTTTGATTATAGTTTTATAATGGCTACATCTAGAGTTTAGACATGCTGAATCACCATTATAAAGCAGTATTTACAACATTATCAAAATGCTTTCTAGTTATTTTTGTAGACAAACAACAGTACCTGAATAATTCCATGTCCTTGGGCAAATACTTCTATATTGTCAGCCTTTATTGCAGTGTTTTCTAGAGCTCTTCTGACTGAGTGAACAGTATAGTCAACGTTATTTGCTTTCAGCCCTAAAAACAAACAAACAAATACCTAAGAAACTAATGTTAATGAACTCATTAGTTGACACATTGCCCCTTCACCAAGATGTTAACACGTATGCTCTTCTGCTTTCTTCTTTTAACATTCACTTCTAAATGTTTTCTTAAAAATTAAACAGTTGATTTAAATTGCTTGCATCACACAAATACCTTAAGAAAAAAATTCATTGCATGCCAACCTGCAATCACATCAATGCAGGCTATGTAGATATGACATGGACGTACCAAGCAGGTATCTTAGGGTAATTCTAATGGCATTTTCTTTAAAATGTCATCGATTCAGCACTACAGTTGGTGACAGCAATTTTCAACTCAATTATATTTTATAATCACCAGTGGAAACTTAAACAAATCAAAACCACCTGACATGTTCCACAGCAGATCAGAATCTTCAATGACTAGGTACCATGTGATTACAGTGTATAGCCAGATTTCAAACACAAAAAGCTACTGCCAACATATTACTTACTGTTAATGAATGAATACTATATACTATTTTTGTCCTCAAATCCTTCAAATATGTTACCAGTAAGATATTGTAATATGCAAAAAAACAAAAAACAAATAAGTATTCCATGATTCAAACTAAGGAAGCTATAATTACATCCATAAGAATCCAGAAAAGATGAAAGTCTATTAGGAACAACTGGTAGATGAGCTGATTCTTATAGAATGTATGAGTTTTCAAATCTGAAACATGGCAGAAAGGATTTTTAGGCAAGAGAGCTGAATATTCAAAGAGAGACATATGACCTTGAAATATTTGGTGAGTTTGAAGGAGTAGAAATAAGCAGAGACTAGAATTTGTCCTGGAGGTCTGACTCACCCTCAGGTGATTACTGACTGGGGATTGGAGACAAGACTACTTTCCCCATTGTGGCTCATCCATACTGGGCAGAGGAGGAAGTTACAGGAGTCAGAAAATGAGAGAACTAGGAAGAGGCAGGTGGGAGATAAGACTGGAAGAGAACAGGTTTGTGGCAGAAGTCTGAGTTCTAAGTGACCCGGTGACTCTAATATTGCACAGCATTCAACACCTGGTAATGTAGCATAAACATTTCCTATTTGTTTATAGTTTGCCTTCTGCAATAAATTCCCTATCATCAAAGTACTTTTGATGTTCTATCCACTGATTTAGCTCCAGAACTAAAATATTATTTGATAATCAATAGTAGTCAATACATTTTATTTCCTGAAGGACTGAATACACACTCAAAAGATTATTATCCCATGAATCATTTTCTACTTTACATCTTATTCTGTGTCCAGGACATTTCTATTCTATCCACTCTCACCATGAGAACTTCAGAAAGCATAGCCTACAATAAAGAAAAGTAGTATGTAATATCCTTACCTGAAATGACCAGGGCAATGCCACCACAAGCATTGGGGGAAGACATTGATGTCCCATTCATTAGCTGAGTCCCCCTCAATGTCCAATTAGGCACTGAAGCAATAGCACCTCCTGGTGCACTGATGCTCACACCAAGGGCCCCATCAGCACTAAACAGAAAAAAGGTGAGGATAGCTGGGTATGGACAATCTTTAAAATGTCTCAACTGCAGTCCTAAATGATATCATAATCGCAATTATTATAAAAAAAAGACAGAAGACAAAGATATTATTAAGAGGCAATAATGGAAAGAAAATGACCAAACATTGCTAATTTCTCAACACACTTATTTTTTTCCTTTTAAGTGAAATGTCTCTGCATAGGTATCTGTGTTTATGTGAGAAAGGCATGGGGGTCAGATATTTGAATGCTCTAACCCCTTAATGAGTGTATTTCTTTTACCTATACCAGAAAATTTTCACTTTGTCAAATAGAAACATAACATCGCCTTATATGTAATTTTAAATTTTCTAAAGTTTATAGTTTGAGGGAGGATTTCTCTATGTAGCCCTGAATATCATGGAACTCGTTCTATAGACCAGACTTGCCTTGACATCACAGAGATCTGACTGTCTTTGCCTCCTGTGTATTGGGATTAATGGCATGCAACACCACCATCACCTAACACATCAAAGAATTTTAAAAATCATATTTTGTGTGTGTATGTCTGTGTGTGTTTGTGCATGCTCACACAGAGAGAAGAAAGGGGGACAGAGAGAAGAGCAACAAAGAGACAGAGAAATCGAAAGATATGCTGTTGAGAGTAGGCCATAAGCTGGTGTCATGGTATACCTGTGTAGGTCAGAAGACAACTTATGGGATTTGGCTTTCTCTACTATGTGGGGCCTGCGGATTAAACTGCAGTGGTATGTCTTGGCAGTGAGCAACTTTAATCAGTTATTTTACCAGCTGTAAGATCGCAATAGCGCACAGCTCTATTCTCTGTCCCAAGGAAAGACATACGGGACATACTATTTTCCCACAGAGACTGTTGGATTTCCTGTCATGATTCTTTCCCAAAGTGAGTGATGACTGGTTCTTTTAAAACTCCTACTAGCTAAGAACAATAGGGTGATTTGATTTCAGTTCCCCAGAAAGTGGAATTCACTTCACCTATGCACAAATGAGTTGGTGGCAGTGCTTTCAGAACACATGTAAAATATGACTAGGTTAGGTGCAGTTAGTCTGTAAAAATCATTCACTTACTGAAGGACAACAGTGCTTGTATAATATCATCAAAAACTAACACTACGTTCTTCATAACGTCATCCATAAATTTATATAAAAGATGTGAAAAGATTGAAGGACAATTTTCACATTCTTGCTCACAGTATCTGTGGTATTTACCAACAGTCACAAAGAGGACTAGGTATTTAGAAACTAGAAGAAAGTAATTACAAAGAGTCAAAAATGTAATGATTTTCTACTTTTTTAAAAGTAATTTCTCAGTATCCTATAAACTAACTAATCATAAAGTACCTTTCATTGTTTAAATTGCTAGTCTAAAAATGAGTTTAATAAAGAACCAACTAACAATTAAAATTTGAAAAAATATTTTCTGTGGTTGCTTTTAATTGTCAACTTGACAGTCTAGAATCATTTGACTAGAATAATAATGAATAACTGTCTAGATTGGGTTGGACTGTGAGAATGTTTGTAGGTGACTAATAGAAGACCCAGCCTAAATGTGGGTGGCATCATTTCCTGTGGCAGAGTCCTAGAGTGAAAACAGTGAGCTGAGCACTACAAAGAAGCATGCATTCCTCTCTGTTCTCCCAAGCTTCTGAACCTGGAACTTCCCTGGTCTGATGGACCTTACTTGGAACTGTGAGCTAAAATAAACCCTTTCTCTCCAAAGTGGCTTTTGTCAGGATCTTTTATCCATCAACAGAAAAGAAAACAAAAAAATTAGTACTGAGCAATGGTGACAACGCTGTGGTAAGCCTCATCACATGGCTTTTAAGCCTTTAGAATTGAGTAATGTGTAAGATTTTTCAAAATTAAGGATAGAAAATAACTGAATACTATGGAAAAGGCTTAATGGAATTCTCTTGTGGAAATTTGAAAGATAAAAGTACTGAGAAAATGTAGACTGTAGAGTCCTAACTCAGAGGGGAACAAATACTGTACCAAGAACTAGGATGAAGCCATTTTTAAGATACTTTGACCAAGAACAATACTGGGATATTTGTTTGTAAGCATAACTGGGTTAAGTTCAAAGCCTACTTTGATAACATAGGAAATTTTAGGCAGAATAATATTCAGGCTGGTGCTAAAGCAGCAATTGTAATTCATAGAGATTAGCATCTTTAAAATGAAACATGTTATACTGGGACAAAAGAAAGGATGTTCTGAGGGGGACATCACACCCCTCAAAGGCTCCATTATATAGTGTTATAAATTAAGCCTAAGATGACATGCAGTTGGGGGTTCCTTAAAAAAAAAATCATTTCATGATCCAGAGACCTTCTGGTCTGCACATCTACCTGCACTCTTGTTCCCAGACCCCACAGACCTGCCTATCTCCCAAGAGGACTGCTCTAATCAGAGAGACACAGCTCCACTTGCCTCTAAAAAGGCCTGTTCCAATCTGAGACACCCATGCCAGTTAACACCAGATACAAGTAGACGCCCAAAGGCAAGCTCAAGAATGTAATCAACAGAAGCCAATGCAATCTGGCAGCACCAGAACCTAGTTCTTGTACCACAGCAAGCCCTGGATACTCTACCACACATAGAGAGCAAGAATTCTGATCTTAAACCCCATTTCATAAAGATAGATGATAGAGGCCTTTAAAGAGAATATAAATAATTCCTTTAAAGAAATACAAGATAGACAGGAAAACATGTAGAAGTCCTTAAAGAGAAAACAAATCCCTTAATGAAACATAAAAAAGTACAATCAAAACAGGTGAAGGAAATGAACAAAAAGGTACAAGATCTAAAAATGAAAATAGAAACAATAAAGAAATCACAAATGGAGGCAACCCTGGAGCTGGAAAACCTAGGAAAGGCAACAGGAACTCTGGACAAAAGCATCACTAACAGAATACAATAGAATACAGTAGAATAGAAATGCCCAACAGCGGAGAGATGGAACCTGAAGAGACTATCTATAGTACACAATCAGTGCCCCCAGTGGAGAAATGGGGACACCAAGCTACCCTCAAAATTTTCAACTGAAAATTTGTTGGGCCCCATTTTGACCCTGGTTGGGCCTTGAGGACAAACTCAAGCCTGGCTTGAGTTTTGAGACCTATCTCTGTGACTTCCATTCTAGGTAACTCAACAAGACCTGTCTAGCCCTGCCTCTGCCCTGGCATTGCTAATGTAGAGCTTTGCCATTGGCCCTGTCAGTCACCCCATACCCTGTCACCCTTCCCTGCCTCCTACAACATCTCACCCCACCAAAACTCCTCCTCCCTATGCTCTGAGTTTATATAGGCAAGAGGCTGATACATTCAAGTTGAGTTCCTGCTTCAACAAGACTCCCAGCCCGGTTTCTTTTGGGCCATCGACACTCACCATCCCACTCATCCGGAGAGACTCTGCGGAACCAGGACCTCTCCCCTCTTACCTAGATGTGCCTAGACTTGCCGGCAAGGAGCTGACAGACTGGTGCTCTGTGTGAGGAAATTCTCCCCCCTCCTCCTGACAGAAGAATGCTGATGGGCCAATCGGTCTTCAGGTGAGTATACTCCCATAAGTTATGGGACAGTCAATGTCTAACCCTGATCCCACCCTAGAACCCCTGTATCCTTCTCTTTGGGGAGGCTCCTTGGTTAAGCCTCCCCCTCCAAAGCCAGTTGCTCCTGATCCTCCAACTAATCCATTCCATGCTCTTCCTCCTCCACCTCCACCTCCACCTCCTCCTCCTCCTCCTCCTCCTCCTCCTCCTCCTCTTCCTCCTCCTCCTCCTCCTGCATCCTCTGCTCCAACGCCTTATTCTGGCAGAGACCCTAACTCAAGAAAAACCACTCACCTCTACCCTGTTAACCTTAACCCTGGGGGTGCTCCCTACCATTGTAGCTCTGAAGAGCTGCTTTCCACACCGGTGGAAAAGAAGGAAAAGGCCAAGGAGCCTCTTTCTGCCACAGAGGTGTCTGAACCAATAACAAAACCTAAACATAGTCCTACAAAGTCATCACACAAGGAACCTCTTTATCCCTCTTTGTACCCCTTTGACAATTCCCCTTGGCCGGCCTCCAAGCAGGTGGTAAAACCTAGACCCCTCAAACAACCCTTTTCAGAGTTCCTCTGCACTGCCTGTGGCCCAGCCACCTTACAATATGGAGGAACTTGGCACCCAGTAAACCACCAGCCTTTACCCAGTGAATGTCAACCCTGGTGGTCATCAGCCACCCGCCTGGTACCCTTGGGAACTCCAAGATTTAAAAGAACTCAAGAAGGCGGTGGCTGAGGATGGGCCAAACTCCCCCTGGGCTGAGACTATCCTGAGGGCTTGGAGCAACACACATGCATCACTCGAGACTGGAAGGATTTGGCTAAGGCTGTCCTCTCAGGGCTGGCCTACCTTAAATGGAACGCCTACTTTCAAGAAGAGTGTAGAATTCAGGGGGATCAGGGAATGGAACCAAAGTGTTCAGTCCCCAATCCCCATCACTGCTGGCATGCTTGCTGGCACAGCCAATCAGTACTCTACCAGCATCCAACAAGTGGCCATTCCCTACACTGTGAAGATAGTGAGACGTTTGTCTTTTCTTTTCTATTCCTTCTGTTAATTTTGGCGGGCCTGATTCTAGGTTCGAGTGGACGGTTCTACCTCAAGGCATGGCCAATAACCCCCCATGTATCAATATTATATGGTTAATATTTTTTATCCCTTTTAGATGATTCCAATATATTATTTTACATTTATATGGATGATATTATTTTGTGTCCTCCTAGCTTTTCGGGGCTTCAGAAGCTCAATGATGAGTGTCTTTCCATCCTTAAATATAGTAATTTTCAGGTTGCTCCTGAAAAGGTTCAAAAAGTATCACGGGTTAAGATCTGGGCTCCACGTTGTCCTTGAATGCTGTGTCCCCTATTAAGCCTCAACTTCAAATTCAAGATTCCTATACCCTCCTCCCACAGTCACAAAAGTTTTTGGAGGAAATTAATTGGATGAGGTCTTAGATCTCCACTGCCACAGAAGATATAACACCATTATTTGACCTCCCTAAGGGAAATGGCCTCTCTGCCCCTAGAGTACTGACATCTTTTTTTTTTCATATTTTTTATTGGATATTATGTTTACATTTCAGATTTTATCCCCTCACCCCATTCCTCCAACTACCCAGGAACCCCCTATCCCATCCCCCCTCCTGCCTCCACAAGAGTGTACCCCACATACCCCCCCACTCCCCCCTCCCCACCCTCGAATTCCTCCCCGCTCGGTGTTCAGCCTTCATGGGACCAGGGATTTTCTCTCCCACCCATGCCTGACAAGGCCATCCTCTCCTAAGTATACAGCTGAAGTCATGGCTGCTTCCCTTCGTGCTCCCAGGCTGGTGGTTTAGACCCTGGGGAGCTCTGGTTGGCTGGCACTGTTGCTCTCCTCTTGGGGCCACCAACCCTTTCAGCTCCTTCAGTCCTCTAGCTTCTCCACTGGGAACCCTTGATCAGACCAATGGGTAGCTGTAAGCATCTGCCTCTGGATATGTCAGACTCTGGCAGACCTTCGAGGAGACAGGTACATCAGGCTCCTATCAGTAGTGCTGACATCTGATTATATCCAGCTGATGAATAAGATTAAACAAGCCATTGATTCAGCCACCCTTAAACGATATGATCCTAACCTACCCCTTATTTTATATATTTTCCCTGGAGAAACATTGTGCACCGCTCTACTTGGTCAAGAGGATCCATTGGATCCACCTTTCAGTGGGAGGGGCCCCTCGAGTTGATTCTATGGCTAATCAGCTAGATGACTGCATTGTAAAGGGGAGAGATCTTTACATTAGGCTCTTTGGGGCAGAGCCTTCTGCTCTCATTACCCCATTTAAGAACACAAATTTCCTTTGATTACAGAGAAACAATAGCCAAGTTGCTCTAGCCTTAGAGGACTTTCCTGGCAAAACTGATTACCATTTTGTGTGGGGCAGTGGGCTGTGAGAAGCAGCCGGGTGCTTGGTCGAGCATGGGCTTGGAACCCCATAACCTTTATCAGACGGCAGGAGTTCAGCTCTGCTCCCAGGCCCTAGTTCTTTTCATTTAGCTTCAGTCCTCCAACAACCACTCCCACAGAGAGGTTTATGACCATCAGTCAGAGGAACGGTCCCTCAGGCTCTCCCACATGCAGATGAGGTATCTCCAAGCTCTCAGACCAAGCCAATAGGCATTACCTGCTGCCAGACCCTAACCCACCCTGAAACTGTATATAAGGGCTCTATTTAGGGGAAGTAAAGTGCTTAAGAATCATCCTGGTGTCCGACAGTTTCTGTCACAAGAGCTCTAACACTTGAGGAGAGATCTGCTCTCCCAGAACCTGCCTGGGACACCAAGCTGCCTCCTTGCCAGCTAGCCAGCTCCTTACTGGCCCAACCCTGGACGGGCTCAGCACGAAGAGACAGGTGCAGCCTCTGGGAGACCTCCAGTGACAGCAGCAATGAGTGAGCAGAGGCAGCAGTGGGGGCAGGCAATCTCCCCTCCTGCTTGCACTCTGTGTCCTTTGGCCTCAACCTCCTGCATCAGGTCGGGCTGGAGACCTACAGACAGTGGAGACGCAGGCTGGAGACAGCACGGAGATAGTAGCAAGCTCTTCCTGCTCTCACCCTGTCCCAACCCAGGAGATAGTAGTGGGACACTCTCCAGAACAAGGGACCTACAATTTTGGACCATATAAGTGGATGAGTTCCTTTTCCAGACTTGAATGGAAGACCTTCAGACTCTTTCTATCTAGCCCCAACCCAAATTATCCCACCGTCTTTACCTATGGTGGGCACCTAGGGTCCTCCATTGCTGTTTTCCCTCCATCCTCATCAGACAAAAGTCCATCACCTACAAAGTCAGACCTCAAAAAAATTGAGGGCTCTGATCAATTTAAAAAATTGTTTACAGTGGTTATAGCGTTAGATATAATTTCTGAATCCTTTAATTTGTTTTCTCTCAGTCTCTATGTAGTAAACTTAATGCCTAATTTGGTAGAGGTTCATATTAGGCTTGATTCTAACCCCATCACCCCCATGATGATTCAGGCACGTACCCTACTGAAACAAAGACAATATCCCATTTTTCTCCAACACTTTCAAGGTCAACAAGACCTTCCAGGTTTCCTATCTGCCGGAAACCACCTGGCAGATCAACTTGCTTCGAACTTACAATGCCATACTGTTGCCAAGGCAACTCAGTTCCACTCATTAATTCATGTCAACTGGAGGGACCTAAGACATAAATAAAAGACCTTAAAAAGATCACCAGTACCTGTAGGTCTTGTCAGTCATTCTTACAGGTACCTCCCCTCCAGCCCATGGGAAGCAATGACCAGGGGCTTCACCCTAAATAATCTTTGGCAACTCGATGTTACTCACTATTCCCCATTTGGGAAGCTAAAATATATATCTGTGACTGTTGATACCCTCTCCCATGCGTGCTGGGCGTTGGCCCATGCCAGAGAAAACTCTAAACATGTTATTAGCTATATGCTTCAATGTTTTGCCATTCTCGGACTTCCAGGTAAAATTAAAACAGATAACGGCCCAGTTTTACAAGCAAACCTTTTTCAGTTTCTTCACATGCGGAAGATCTACCATACTACAGGCATCCCTTACAACCCGAGACAACAGGCAATTGTCCAAAGACAAAATCAAGCCTTAAAGTCTCAGTTACAAAAACAAAAAGGGGAGTCTTTAACCCCACACACGATCAGCTAAAAAAGACATTATTCACTTGAAATAGTTTAAATTTTTCAGAAGAAAATCCTCAGTTGTCGCTGCTCCAAAGACATTGGACCTCCTCCATCTCCTATAGCTCAATACAAGTCAGATGGAGGGAGCCACTGACAGGAGCCTGGAGAGGACCAGATCCACTCCTGACAGCCAGGAGGGGATTTGGCTGCATATTTCCCCAAAGTGAAAAAAGACCAATCTGGATACCAGCCAGAGATATAAAATATATACCTTAACAAGGGGAGGCTGACAATGACATTTCCAGGGAACACATCTTCCCTGAGAAACCTCCCTATGTTTCTCCAGCAGGAGACCAAGATGATCAAGAAAACGACCCTGCTGCTGACATGGATGCTGGTCCCCATCTTGACTGAGGGAGGACTCGGGGACCCCTGAGGAGCACAAGAGATCTTTAAAAAACAGTCGGGTGGTCCCTGTGACTGTAAAGGAAGCTATAAGAGCTCCAAGACAACCCACTGTAGACTGGATTTCATGGCCTATTACCCTATTGCTTCCCCCTTCCTTCTTCTTATCCTGACTGACTGTCAGGTCATGTGTTGGGCTCAATAAGCTCACTCAATTTATCCATCAGAGGCTAGAGGCAGTCTGGCTTCATCAAATTGAGGTCCATTACCAAAGACTTGTCTCTTCTGAGCCAGGCTCTACATATCCCTCTGCCTATGAGCACCCCTCATCCACTCTCCACCTGACCAAGGACAGGTAAGATCCCAAATGTGCTGAGACAACTTAAGACAGGTTGTGGAGCAGCCCCGGCCCCCTTGAGCCAAAGTGGCACATGGTATCCAGAGACGGGTAGGATTTCCATGTGGGGGACAACCTAAAACAGGAGCCATGTAACATGCTTATTACAAAAACAAAAGAGATGTTGGGCCCCATTTTGGCCCTGGTTGGGCCTTGAGGACAAACCCGAGCCTGGCTTGAGTTTTGAGACCTGTCTGGCCCTGTCTCTGCCCTGATATTGCTAATGTAGAGCTTTGCCATTGGCCCTATAAGTCACCCCATACCCTGTCACCCTTCCCTGCCTCCTACGTCATCTCTAAAACCCCTCCTCCCTATGCTCAGAGCTTATATAGGCAAGAGGCTGATACATTAAAGTTGAGTTCCTGCTTCGACAAGACTCCCAGCCTGGTGTGTTTCTTTTGGGCTATTGACACTCACTATCCTGCTCAGCTCCTGAGAGACACTGAGGGACCAGAACCTCTCTCCTCTTGCCTGAGCCTGCTGGCTCCTTGCCGCAAAAATTGTTCCTGTCTAAAGAGAAATGCAGGGGCAAAAACGCAGCAGAGCTTGAAGGAATGGCTAACCAGTAACCTCTTCAACTTGGGATCCATTCCATGGGAGAGCACCAAATCTGATACTATTCCTGATGCTATGTTGTGCTTGTAGACAGGAACCTCTGTCCTCTGAGAGGCTCTACCAGCAGCTAGTGAGACAGATGTAGAAACTCACAGCCAAGCATTGGATTGAAGTCAGGAAACCCTATGGAAGAGGTAGGGGAAATACTGAACAAACTGAATGGGATGGCAACCCCAGAGAAAGACCCCATAGACAGTGTCAACTAACCTGGACCCTTGGGAGCTCCTAGACAGTGTCAACTAACCTGGACCCTTGGGAGCTCCTAGACAGTGTCAACTAACCTGGACCCTTGGGAGCTCCTAGACAGTGTCAACTAACCTGGACCCTTGGGAGCTCCTAGAGACTACGCCACCAACCAAAGAATATACATGGCCTGAGGACTGCCTCTGACATTAGTGGGAGAGAATTTGCCTAATCCTGTAGAGTACTGATGCATGGGGGGGAGGGGGGGTGCTTGATGTTGGGCAGTCTCTCAGAGTCGAAGGGGAGGAGAGATTGTTGGGGGACTGAGAAGGGGTCAACATATGGGATGTAAATCATCATCATCATCATCAAAACAACAACAACAACAGCAAAACCACTGCATAAGAAATGTTTCTCTAGAGTTAGCACACGGAGGCTGATATAGTTGTGGTTCAAGGCTTGGGTCACCTCTCTGGAGTACAGCAAAACATGGCAGTGTCATAAATATGTTCCATGCGGTACTAGTTTTAAAGACAATTTTAAAAGTGGCAAGAATGAGGGAATCATGGAGAACAACTGACACCAGACAGTGTGGTAGGGGGGCAACTCCTGCAAACAGGCTCCCACATGTCACTGTTTCAAGTTTCAGTTGCAATAGAGAACACAAGAAATCAAAAGTAGACCTATAGATCTGATGTTCAATGCTGAGGGAGAGGTAGGAAAGTTTTTCAAGTAAGTTTTTCAGTAAGGTATCAATTAGTTCGTTGTAGATTTTACTAAAATAATTCTTTGTGCATTCGTTTTGGTTTTGGTGCTGGAGATCAAATCGAAGTCCTTACATACGTGACGCATACATTCTATCACTGCACTATACCTTAACCATCTGAAGAAACTACTTAAATTTTCTACAGCAAGTGACATTTGCAAAGGCTGGCTTAAATAAGTCCTTAATACTTTTGTTTTATTTTAAATATAATTTCATTTTAAATTTCAACATAAAACTTGTAATTTAAAAATCAGATTTAGAAGTAATTTAATAACTTTTGTATTAACTGAACATAAACCTTTTACATTAACTGAACATACAACCTCTGTGAACTTAGGATTTTTTTGAAAATTTTAAAGATTTTTTTAAGTGTATGTGTATGTGTGTGGGGGGGGTCTGTCTGTCTGTCTGTCTGTCTGTCTGTCTGGAGGGCAGAGGCATTAGGTTCTCTGGTGAGTTGCAGCCAGTTGTGAGCTAGCCGACATAGGTATGGGAAACTGAACTCAGGTCTTCTGTAAGAGTTCTTACTATGTATTTTTTGCTACTGAGCTTCAGCTCATACTTTGAATTCTCGTCTATAGCTATTATTACTGACATAAGATGGATGGAGGAGGGCAGCCTATGATGATGATACAAGACAAACTTTTCTGAAACATAAGAAATAAGTTTAGTATAATAAATTAGTTCTATATCAAAACCTGCTTATCTTTGACTCCATGCACTCATCCATGTAGAACTTCTTCCTATGTCTTAACATTCAATCAATCCTTCAAGACTATGACTACCTCCTCTAGAATGGGTTTAACCAACTGATCTTACTCCTATTGTCCCACTATCTGACAACGTCAGTTGCTGAATCAAAATCAAAATGCTTCTAAATTACTTCCAAAGAAATAAAGGGATAAATTAAAATGGACTTTATTTTTTATCAGGTACTAACTAGTACCCACTGATGTCCTAATGAAGTATTTATTAAAAATTAAGACTTATATAATCTCTTAATAAAAAAAAAAGTTACTAGAATCAGACACATAGTGCAGATGATGTTAGAGAACCAAAAATTGTCAGTCAGAATTTGCTTTCTTACCCATCTCACCACATATGCTCAAAGTAGTTTATAACTTGAAAATCAACACAGGACCTGTTACTATGATCCTTTATAAAAGCACATTTGTTCCACCAAAGTTTAAATATCAAATTTGCTCAAAACAAGGCTATCAATATTTATTATCTACAAGCCCCACTTCCAACAGTACAACGTTTAGTCAAATACAAGTATTACTTTCAATAATTACTTGTACTCACCTTGGGCCTCTAGAAGACCATGTGTATTGATTTGCAGGTAGTTTCTCTCTCAGTGAATACTCTGCAACCATCATATCAGGAGAAACATAAGCTCCAACACCTATAAGAATAGATTTTGCCATTAATAAAGGGGAACACAATTCATCTCATGCATCCTAATTTTTTTCCCAGTGGAATACACTATGCTTAATATGTACATTCACACTCTCTTATAAATGCATTTAACACAGAAACAAAGGGTGTTTATTGTATACTATGTACACTGCTTTTATACACATAAAAATAACTTCCAAGATTATTATGTGCATTAGAAACATTGCCAAAATGTGTGCACATACTTCTGATTAAAAAATAATTTCTTAAATTACAATAAATTCTCAGTAAAACAGTTCCTTAGACTTTCCTAGGAACGCATTTAAGGTCTATGTGAAGGTATGTCCAACCCACAGCTCACACAGGACACATGCAACCCACAAAACTGTAAGTTTACTTAAAATATTATGAAGGTTTGTTTATGTAACTTGACTATGAAAACCACCTGTCACAATGTAAAGTGACTGAAAATACCTGGGCTTCCAGTGTTTTATATACAGGACAGGATATAATACATGATTAAACAGTGGTTTACTGTTTAATTTATATATTTTCGGATACAGGGTTTCTCTAGTATCATGGACTAACCTCACACTTGTGCTTTTCCTCCTTTAGTCTCTTGTTTTGCTTGTATTTAAACAAACTGATTTCTGAAACTGTAAAACTTACTAACCTATCACACTGGATGTAGTTCCTCCTGGACAACCCACTGTAGAAAGGCATGGACCATTATTTCCAGCACTTGAAACATAAATCGTATTATGTTTCCATACTGCTTCATTAATTACTTCACAAATTCTCCTGAAAAAGAAAGAATTACTTTGAGCAAATACAACTTCCGTATTTAATTTATGACCAAGCAAATCACACTGGTTCCAAGTTGTGTAACTGACAGTAGCTTTAAATGAGAAGATGTGTATCAGGTACATTCAATTATGTGATTACCCATACACAGACAGGTAGGCCTTTAGTAGGACACAACGCTATTACAATTGGTATACTCTAGTTGAGTTTCATGGAAGTGGAAAATCAGATTAAAAGCAAGAATAACATATATAGTCTGTAATGGTGCACACCTTTAGCTGCAGCCCTCCAGAGGCAGTAAGAAAAGGAGCTTTATGAATTCAAGTTCAATATGGATTACATAAGACACATCCCGACCAGCCAAGGGGAAATAGTGGGACCCTGTCTCAAAAGAAGGAAGCAAGCAAACAAAACCTAATGTGGAAAACAAACAAACAAAACACCTCAAATAAATAAAAACAGCATTAAAATATTAACAGGGGTTTTGAAGTGGTAACATTGAGAGAAAAACGAAAACCAAACAGCAGAAAACAAAACAATGAAGTGACTCCTGCGTGCATTTTGACTAAGGGATTATCTGACTAAAAAAGCTAGCTAGTATTTTTAGTGACAAAGTTACATGGGGAGTGGGATAGAAAAAGACCAGGAGAAAACCTAAGAAATTCTAAATCAAAGAAATGTAGTTAAAGACGAACAACAAACAAGAAAGTTCACTGGCATTAGTTAAGGGAGATGATGTTAGATTCATGAAGAAATTGGAGATCATAAATCATCCGGCTCCAGAGGGTTTTGCAAAATCCAATGTGTGATGTCTAACAAGAGATCCAAGTTCAGTTACCAACACACACAACACTGTGGCTAACAACTGCCTGTGACTCCAGCTCCAGGGATCTACCGCCCTCTTCTGACCTCATAGAGGCCATGCACAAGTGAAACACAAACACAGAAGGGAGGATATAAGTAACTGACAAAGGAGAAAAGATCACTCAGCTGAAAAAAGATAGTGAGATGACAAAGGGTAGAAGTGCACTACAGAAAGAAATGGTGCCAACTGGCAGGGTACATATTACCAGGGCAATGAAGAGACCCAGTTACCTGCAAAACAAGTGAACCACTGGTAACAGTCAACAACAGCCTGTAGGTTGTTAAAGCTTCCCTCTTGATAGGACCTTAAGGACAGCTTCCTACACTTTGGTGCTCTGAGTTACAGACACATTGAACACTGAGTAAATGCTCTAAATATTTCAGATACATAGAAATATAAAGGAAAGGAGCTATGATGTATCAAGTTAAGGCCACCACTGTACTTGGGAGAAAGGATAGGAATGACATATGCAACATTTTCCTCTGAGGTTGAAATGTTTCATCCTGAAGTGAAGCTTCTCCTTAAGCAGGAAGGTAAACAACTCAAAAAGACTTCCTTCAGGAAGCCCCTAAACCTCATTAAATTTACTATGCCCCTCCCTGCCAGAGAAAGCAAAGAAAGCTGGGAGTCCCTCTCAGAGGCGTGAACCTAAACTGCTATAAAGATGCTCAGAAAAGCTAGACTGCAAAGTACACCGAGTCCACAGCACCTGTTTCGGATAAGCAGAAACCAGCCAATGTGCATGGGGAGGTTTACACCAGCCAAAGCACCTGGAAAGGACACTTTCCAACCTGTTGAGCTGCCTGCAGGCTACACAGTGTGCTCCGAGTTCCCAGCTTTTGTGAGCTGTCACCCATGCTAGAGTGGGCTTTGCTAGTGCAGCTACCTGTCTTTGAGCATTTCTGCTCCTGTAAATACCCTCTCACCCATACTCCTGTAAAAAACCCCAATTAAAATCACTGGTTCACCAAGGTGGACTTTGATGGTGTCTAAATTTTGGTCTCTCTAGGAAACGCTTTGTCAGAGAACAAAATTACAAGAAAGAAGGGGATGTAGGACAGAAGTGGCAACGACTGAGATCGGGCATCTCAACAAGTGGAACCAGTTAGTATATGTAACAGCAGAAAGGTTTGTAGATCTGGTCAAGAGACTAAAGGGAATAGCAAGGAGCACATCTCGGCATTTGTCAGGTAAGTACCACTGAGAAATTCTAGGACCTCTGTGAATGAACTATTTTGGTGATGGATGGCCCAATAAATCCAAACTGTCTGGAAGGGAAGAAAAATGTAGAAGCAATGACCAATGCCAAAGGGCTTGGAAGGTTCCGAGTCTCAGAACCACCGCTATGGAGGAGTGACCATGCTTGGAATGGGCTGGCAGGGTGCAGTGATGAGACCTGGCACCAAAGACATGACATAGGAGTGAGAGGCTGACTTACAAAACACAATTTGCTGAGCACTGATTATATTTTACTGTAATTTCAATTCACCTACTTAAAACATTTGATCATCTTTATCTTCATTATGTAAGTTCTATGATGTAACAATGGCCAAAAACAACAAAAACCAACAACTTACCCAGAATTAGGCCAATGAGTGGCTTCCCCATAGCTGTAGTTGACAAGGTCACACTTATGACTTATAACTTCTATCATCTATTAGAACAGTAAGAATCTGGGTTAGGAAGTCATGTTTACAAACAGATTAACCAGAAATAAAGTTTATAATCCTACAGTGTCTAGACTAGTCATATCCAAATTTATAAAGTATTTCTAGACCTACAGTAATTAAAGCCAAAAGGCTACAGGGGAACAAACTGAGTAAACTGGCAGTTAAAGTGAAACTATTCTTTTTAGACTATAAGAACCACAGATGAGAGTGAGTAGAGGCAGTACAATGGTTCTGATTAGATTTTAAAGTTATATGACAAGCAAATATACAGAATATTAAATTTACTAAGGACTTTAATTTTCTTAGAGTATTGGATCAAATTATGTATTTTAAAAAATTATCTTTAGAAGTTTGCTAAGAGATATACTACAATGAATATAAAGTATTTTTTTTTCTATAAAGACTTTAAGTCAATAAACTTTTTCCTGGCAATTTCTAACTTTAAATTTTGCTGGTTTTTTTTGGTTTTTTTTTTTTTTGAGAGTGTTTCCTTGTGTAGTCCTGGCTGTCCTGAAACTCACTAGAGATCTGACTAGCTTCAGTCTTGGAGTTCTGCCTGTTTTTGCCTCCCCAGTGCTGGGATTAAAAGCAAGTGCCATCACCACCTAGCAGCTTTAAAAAATTTAAGATGAATTAATCAGCATTGGTTTGCTTCTAAAAACACTGCTCTGTACATCAAAATACTATTAAATATACTCTTGATAAACAAGTAGTATTTTATAAACATAAATTTCTAATCCCCTAAATTATTAATCTACATCAAGAACCCCTAGACACTCACAGCTCTGATGAGGCCTGTGCCTGTTTCCATGGTGCTTAGCCTTGTGTCACCAATCTTAATGGATAGAATTTGAGCACCAGGAGCAACTCCATTCCTGTCAGGCTCTTCTGGAAAATGCCCAGCAGCTATACTCGCTACATGGGTTCCATGAGCTCCTATATAAAAAGAAATAGGGTGTTTGTGCATTAGATGACAAAAAAAATGTCATCACATGTGAAAATGTTAGCCATTTTAACATGTGTATTATGACAAAATAATTTAATAAAAATATAACTCAATTATATATCTAATATTACCTCAAATATATTCATGTTTAAGTCAAACAAAATAAATTTCAATTACATGTTTATTTTTTCCTCTACCCTGGATACAACTCTGTAGAAAGGAAAACATGTAAGCCACAGAAGATCGTGAGTGTTTGTAATACACAGAACTCACAAGTAACGTGATATTCAAAGTATATAAAAATCTTCCAAACACAATAAAGAAGAAATGAGTGGAGACACGCTGTCCACCAAGGAAAGTAGGTAAGACATGTGAAAAGGCATCTCACAAAAAGGATGTTCACAAGGCACACAAAGCATGAAAACATGTTTGCTTCATCAGTCATCTCACAATTACATCTCACAATTATAAATTACTGTCACAGTGAAGTATCTCTATGTACTCTGCAACATAACTAAGGTGTTAAAGGTTGACAGCAGTTTAGAATACACCACACTGCCCTTGTTAGAGAAATCTGAACAGAGGCATATTTATGAATCGAGCACTCTCTCCTCTGCCCCAGTATCCAACAGACATGTGTGACATATTCACCCAGACATTCAAAAATGCTCATGGCTGCATCATTCATATAATTCAAAATCCCAGATAACTTAGGGTTCACTCAAAGTAAACAGCTATTTAATATGTAACCCATAGAGCTGACAATAAATACGAATTAATATGCAATAAAGTTCATAGAGTTAGTCTCATATAAAAACTGAGTTTATTCCATTTATGTAACTGGAAAAAGGATAGATCATGTGAAAACAGACTATTTTATCACTTGTGATGTAACACAAATATCCCCATATGGTTGAAGAACGTAGTAATAAAAGTCAAGACAGTTACCTTGGGAGAATGAAATTAAGGTTATTGGGTTTTCTAATGTTAGCACACAAAACAATAAATTTCATTATGTGTATATGTTGATCATATTTTAATTACATCATGTCCTCATTATCTTCTTTTGAACTCCTATCTCTGGTCTTTCTTCTCAACACTATCATAACTTACTGCATTCTCCTTTCTCCTCACCTGTTCAATCCTAAAAGCAGCATGGTATTTCCACTTGTTTTCACAGTCTCAGCATAAAAACACCCAAGACTATCTACAACCCACAATATTATTCAACATGCTCTCCCACTTTATACAAGCATTTTATGATGAATATATTTTCACTAAACCTCATGAATTTGGCATTTTGCACATATTATTTTTGATTATATAATGTTTTAAATCACAAGTATGCAAAATCTGACTTGGATAGTCACCTAGTAGTTCAAATATCTAGTAGCCAATTTGTAAAACTTTACATAGAATATTATAGTGAGATTCTTTTTTATATAAGTATCTGTAGTTAGGGGTGAATTTCTCAAAGGTTAATATTTGCAAGTAAAATAATTTCATAATTCCATGAATTTTCAGATGTTGAGGTATTGTTTTTATTTATGAACTACTTCTACCCAGTGTATAATTTAAAAAAAAAAAAATCACAGAATATCTAGGTTTGGTTCTTCAATAAAAAATTTCTATGATGAATTCACTAGAGCCTCACTCTGTGCTGCAGAAATTTATCCTTCAGCCACTGCATGACTCCCTCTCACTAGCAAGTTTGAGACAGGTACCTCCACTGGTCACAATGGAGAGCAGGTTTCCATCATCATAAATATTAACAGAGTAATTCAGCATCTCAGCTGTGCCAAAAGAACTGTATTCTTGGGCCTCTTTGTAGTTTCTCAGTACAGTAGATTTACTCAAGTCCCCATTTTCATTCGAATCAATACAGGCTCTGTTGGGAAGGAGAAATAGGCATTAAAACATATCCTTCCACTCCTCTTTCTAAGGATCACACAATACAGTTTCTCAGTCATCTTCTCATTGCTCACTTCTCCCACCACTCAAATCGAATCACTAGACTCCTTTGTTGAATCATAGAGTAAGCAGTTAGGCTTAGGTCAGAAGTTTCCCATAAGTCAATGCTAAAACCACACACAAGGACACTGATGGTCACGGATGGTATAGAAAATCATCTGGGCAGGTGAAAAATTTATACGAAAGCTTGGGCTGGAGTGTAGACTAGTTTTAGGATGGTTCAAACATGTAGGCACTTACTTCCTACTACCATTTTTATTGTTGCCATTGTGAATCCAGCAGCCTTTGGAGCTTTCTGATGCCACATGACTATAAACTTTAAACTTTAGTCACATCAGAGCTTTAGGAAAACATTTTTTTAAACAAAATAAAATTTCCACCTAATTTTATGGTTTTCTTCCTACCTGCTCTTTACCCATTTTATTACTGTTGAAAATTAAAAGATATATATTTTAAACATATTATCAGACTGTTTAAACGAATCTAAAAGTCACAGATGAAATGCTGTTTGTAAAGATCAACACTTTTTTTTGTATACTTGTATGTGCATGTCTGAGTGATTACTGACAGTTTTGCTACACAGCCCCAAATGGACTGATATTCACTAAGCAACTTGTGGCAATCCTCCTGCCTAGCCTACCACGTAGTAAGGTTGTACGGATGATTCATTTTGCCTAACCCAGAACTAAATATTTAATTACTGTGTTACTTTGCCAAGTTAATTTAGCTAGTCTATCTCTATTTAAAACATCTGAGCCCAATTGTTTTTTCCACTCTCAACATGTTTTTAGTAATTGTCCTGCAATATTTATGGTTACTTTCCGAACTGTCCAGTTTTAACAAGGAGAATTTCTATATATCTCAGTGATCAATCTGCCACAATGTGGCTAATAAAGTAGGTTTAAAAAAAATAGATAAGTCTAATGTTTAGTGTAAAAAATAGTAAGTTCAAAAGGCTTGTCCACAACTAACAAAAGCTGGTATGACTGTCACATAGTGTTGCTAAGTGATACAGCTATATAAACTCTGTACAGCTCTGAAAGTTTATAAAGTTCTTCTGGGTAAATAAAAACAGTTTTACTAAAGATGCTCTACAGAATACGTGAGATTACCTCCAAGTCTCACCGTCATGCCACACCAAGCAGTCATACACAGGGCCTGGATCACTATACTTTTTTTCAAAAGAATTGAGTAATTCCACTTGACTTTGCAACTCTTCCTTGATTAGTTTATTGGCCTATTAGTCAGAAAACAGATTAATATTAGATAAAATTTTATATGCCTGAAAGTTGTATTAATATATGACAAAAGACAGTATTAAATGAATAGAAAAAAATCACTTCACTTTGGAAAAATAATAAGGAAACAAAATGTTTTTGCAGTGTTGGAGACTGAATCTAGGGTACTGGATATATAAGGAAAGTGCTCTACCACTAAAAGTTATAGCCTCTGTCCACTTTTGATTAAGAAAAGTGTATATTTATAATAAAAAAAATTTCAAAAACTTTTTACTTGTTACTTATTCAATGCCTGGATTGTCCAAAGTTGCTGCAATTAACACATTATTTTCATAATAAAGACAAAATGTTTACTCATGAGTTCACATGTATAGTATATTTCATGGAAGCCCCTTGAATTCATTCTCAAGGTTTAGCACACTTCGATGCAAGGTAAGCCCTGAATCAGCAGGGTCTACCTTTGCTACCATGAGTAGCTGTTATCTTACTGAGACCAAAACTTGAAATTATGTTTTCATTGACTATTTCCAAAGGGTATAATTCTTTTTAAGTCATACTAAACATAAGGTCATTTTATTCTTTAAATAAGAATTATAGCTATTCAAATTACAGTATAACAACTGCTAGAATTGTTTAAAATATAGCTTTGAAAACTGAGAATAACCTGGGAATAATAATTTATTGTCCTCGAATCTCCGAGTAAAATCCCAGGTTGAAAACACTGAGACGCTTGTTTGCTTTTCAATGTTGTAAGTTCTAAACGATAACACTGTTGAAAGATAAACATGCCCTGTTTTTTCTTTTTAAAGAAAAAGTATAAAACCAAAAACATCTAAAAGAACCTTATTTTCATCTATAAACTACTTTAAAAATTAATGGAGCCGGTGGTAAAGCAGACCTAGGTTTACTTCCACATGGTAACTCAAAACTAATTTAATTTCTAGGGGATGCACTACCCTCTTCAAGCCTCTGAGGGCACCATGAACACATGGTGTTGGCAAACACTCATACATATAAAATAAAAACAAACAAAATCTTTAAAACCATTAGTGGGTACATTTATATTCCTATGCCGGGAATATAAACTGGCATAATCATTATGGTCTATGAAACACTACAGCCAACAATATTTAAAATGATACTTTTCTTTTTTAAAATTTATTTTGATTTTATGTGTATAGTGTTTTATATGTATGTATGAGCGCCACCTGAATGCCTGACACTTGTAGATGCCAAAGTATACTGGATCTCCTGGAACTAGAGTTACAAGCTAATTTTTGGATCATCCTCAAGAACAGCAAGTGTTCTTTTTTTTTGTTTTTAAATTGGATATTTTCTTTATTTACATTTCAAATATTATCCCCTTTCCCAGTATCCCCCATCCCTGGAAGCCCCCTACTACATATCCTCCCTCCCCCTGCTTCTATGAAGGTGTTCCCCATCCACCTACCTACTCCCGCCTCCCCGCCCTGGCATTCCCCTACACTGGGGCATCAAGCCTTCACAGGACTAAGGGCCTCTCCTCTCACTGATGCCCGACAAGACCATCCTCTGCTACATATGCAGCTGCAGCCATGGGCCCCTCCATGTGTGCTCTTTGGTTGGTGGTTCAGTCCCTGGGAGCTCTGGGGGATCTGGTTGGTTGATTTTGTTGTTCTTCCTATGGGGTTGCAAACCCCTTCAGTTCCTTCAGTCCTTCCCCTAACTCCTCCATTGGGGACCCTGTGCTCAGTCCAATTGTTGGTGCAGCAAGTGTTCTTAACTGCTAAGAAATCTCTTTAACTCCTAAAATAACACCATTTATAACAGTCAAAAAAAAAAAAAAAAAAAAGCCTGTACCTATGTGCAAGATAAACAAACTGTAGTATACCTATAAAAATAGAAGTAAAATAAACCGTAATACCCAGGCCACAGATGATATCCTAACATTCTTGGCAAAAGAAAACTGCATAAAACTTTGTATGGTTCCATTTTACAAACTTCAAAGAGGAATATCATTCTATACTGTTAGAAAACAAATCATGATTATTTCAAGGAGGACAACTGAGATGGTGGCTAAGAAGAGGTACAGAAGAATTTCTATGTGAGCTGGTAGGAAAGACTTCATGACCATGTTTTAAAACATTCATAAATACATATGTAAATTGATGTGGTATAAATAATGATGCCAGAACTGGTAACTTTAACCACTGGAAAAAAATTGTCAGGGGATGATCCCTACAAAAGAAAATACAGCAGTCTTCTGAGCCCTTTAGACTACTAATATAACGCTGTGCAGTCTTCTGAGCCCTTTAGACTACTAATATAATGCTGTGAACACAAATGAAAGTGAGGAGCACCGACTTGGGAAGAGCCGTTGCTGGCAACATCAAATTCTTCTTGTTTTCTACAAGCTTCTGCGAGTGCAACTCTGTGAATTGGATCCCAGATTTTTTCCTTCCGTTCTTTCTGCAGAGAAAAAAAATTCACCCCACAATCAGACAGACAAAATAATCATGTAAACCTACATGGTTATGTTTACACCTTGCTAGCAATTCCGATACTACAAAGTTATTAAACAAAGGCTTACAAAATCATCTCTAGTGAACATAAAAGTAGTGAATCAATAAATGAGGTTGGTTAAGAGAACAAGGTTATCAAGTCATAGCAAAATATTTTTATATTGTTATTCCTCAATTTATACCCACCCTTCTCCAAAATGTAGTGTATCACATCAGGAAACAAACTGAATTCCCTGTCACTTTAAAGTACAAATAATGATCCTGGACCCATACAAAATTGGAAAATGCAGAGAGGTAAGTACAAGGTGACGACTGAAGGCAGACTCAGCCTCCTTGGGAAGGGTAGATCCTTTCAGTTCTCCTGTCCATGACGCTTCCTACTCTTTCACTGGACAGGGCTCCCTGCTTCTGAAATTGATCTTAATCATTATCTCCATTCTTCATCACACAGTATCTTCTAACAAAAGTCAGCTAGACCAAAGAATCCTTTCACTAAACTAATAAACTGGACGATCTAGGAAGAATTTACCTCAACTATGTGATCTATATTCACATGTTGGTATTTTCTTTATCAAAACTGAGCCTAACACACCAAATTAAAAAATGTCATCATGTCTGTGTGCTCATATTCAATCAAAGTTATGTGCATTAAAATAAGTCCTGGTTCATGAATATCAAAGGAAAAATAGACTGTGATTAGATGACAACACTCACACAACAGGATTACTGTCAAGAATGACACTGTTTCATTGTTGAAGTACTGAACTCACATCAGTGATTAGTGTCACAGTGTTCAGAAATGGTGCTATGCAATACAATAACCCATAGCAGTTCCCTTATAAAGCAGATATTTAAAACTTCAAAAATCTGCATCATCAAAGAAAGTTCCACCAGGCGGTGGTGGCGCACGCCTTTAATCCCAGCACTTGGGAGGCAGAGGCAGGCAGATTTCTGAGTTTGAGGCCAGCCTGGTCTACAGAGTAAGTTCCAGGACAGCCAGGGCTACACAGAGAAACCCTGTCTCGAAAAACAAAAAAAAAAAAAAAAAAAGAATAAAAAAAAAGAAAGTTCCACTGAACAGAAAGTCTTTATAGCTGACTCCTAACCACACTTAGCTCTTCTTTAACTACAGATACGGTTTCTCTCATCTATAGGCATGTATGTGTGTCTGTGTCATTGTTGTGCACTATCTGCATGGTGACACCCACAGAAGCCGGAAGAGGGCATCAAATCCCCTGGAACTAGTGTTATCGGTGGTTATGAATCATCTGATGTGCACATTAGGAAGAGACTTAACCATGGTTTGATGCAAAGGTGGTAAGACCTCTAAACTGCTAGACTATCTCTCCAGCTCCACACTTGTTTCTTATACACATACGTAATAGCTTTAGATCTGGTTAACAGAATAGTACTAAATGATGACAAACAGGGAGCAAAAAGACTAGGCAATAAGAAAATAAAAGAGGTCTATACTTTAAGGACGTCCTTAAAAGAATCGAAAGCTCAGTTTACAATGTCCCCCCACCTGCACCCTGCCTCAAAAGACAAAAGCTTAAGCTTTAGCTTAGTTTTGCTTTAATCTTCCTTAAACTAACTAGTCCTCGTACTCAAGACTAAGAACATCCACTTTAAGCAAAAAACATACTTCTGAACAGTTTTTCAAAGTCCAAGTCCCTCAAAGATTTAAGACCTCATGAGAGCATCGTTTTTCTTCAAGTAGGACTCCAATCTAAGCACATACGTTTGCGACTGATAGTGAGTTTGTCGTTACCTGTATCCTTTCCTTGAGAGCCTTTGGATAGAAGTCATAACCATTTTTAATGCCAATATGATATTTTCCTGAAGGATTTGTCCAGTTTGCAGGAATCTGTAGGTAAAACAAATTGTTCGCTCATTTTCAATGCCAATGATACACCACTTCGAGAACAAACCATCTCACATCTAATATACTGGCTCACATCAGATAAACAGGCTTCTGTATATGAGAAATACTTTTAATATTCTAAGTGGTCACTTAAGTGTCACTACGGTGTCACAGTCTGTAAAACCCTTTGAAAATGTATTATGCCATTAAAGCACTGTGATCACTCAGCAGCTCTTCACACTGCTGACATCTCACCTCTCCTTTACCACGCTTGTGCAAATTAAGTAGCAGGGAGCAAGAGCAATCAATATTCAGGACTTTCTCCACAGTCTGATTTCCTATCTAAAGTAAGAGTGGCATTCTTCTATAACAGCACCATACAGATAATGCACAGATATAAAACAAGGCTCTTTGAATCCTTGTAGACAAAGCACTATAAAATCATGTTAATTTCATATAAGATCTGCAACACACTCTCAAATTACCTCACAGTATTTAAAAATAGTTTTTAATAGAAAGATGAAATTAAACCACTTACACAAACAGGAAGGTAAAAATTGGAATCTAGTATCATCATGAAAACCAAAAAATTCAGTTCAAAGGATATGAGATTTTAAACCAGATAAATGTGGCTATTCTAAACTCCACCACTAGTAGGGCCAGGAGTGGGGTACAATTATTTCCTTCTGTGTACAAGGGAAAATATTCCATAATCCAAGGCTTATGGCCATTTATTTGGAGGGGGGGGCATGTATATGGTCTCTCTAATGTTTTTGGAAGCAAATACACCAGTTGCAAGACAGTTGATGCAGCAAAGCAAGCAAACACTCCAAAGAAGAGGGGAGACTGGGCTGTCTCAAAAGTGAAGTGGCAAACCCTGACACTATTGCTGATGCCAAGAAGACACTATTGCTGATGCCAAGAAGCACTTGCTGACAGGAGCCTGGTATGGCTGTTCCCTGAGAGGGTCTACCAGCACCTGACCAATACAGATGCAGATACTTACTTCCAACCAACAGACTGAGCCTGGTGTCCCCAAATGAAGAGTTAGGGGAAAGACTGAAGGAGCTAAAGTGGATTACAACCCCATAGAAAGAACAATATCAAGTAACAGGACCACCCAGAGCTCTCAGAGACTAAACCACCAATCAAAGAGAATATGTGGAGGGATCCATGGCTCCAGAAACATATGTACCAGAGGATAGCCTTATCTGGCCATCAATGGGAGGGGAGCCCCTTGGTCCCGTGGAGGCTTGATGCCCCAGCATAGGGGGATGCTAGAGCAAAGAGACCAGGAGTGGATGAGTGGGTGGGGGATCTCCTCATGGAGGCAAAGAGGAAGAGGAGGGGGTTGTGATGGGGGAGGGGAGGTATAAATGGAAAAGGGGATATCATTTAAAATGTAAACAAATAAAATGATTAATAATAATTTAAAAACTTGAAACAAGTGAGTTGGCAGCACTGCCATTCTAAAATATATGCCTTAGAGAAGTTTCTATGAATATTTATGAGGCGGGTGGCATATTCATGGGGTAAAGAGATCCTCTTCTCTTCCCAAATCATGGAAACACAAAGCCAGAAAATAAGTGAAATAATGAAGTTAGGGTCTTTTGAGGATGCAGGCCCTTCATCCGTGCATGCATGGGAAAATACCCTTGAGCCATAGCTTCTGATATACTGAGAACAACCTATCATAATGGGAATAAACTAATCTATCAGCAGCTTCAAGGTCATTTAATCACAATGGAGCATAATGAAAATTCAAATGCCAAGACACATCCACAGTTTCTTGGTTAACTCCCTTTGAGACTGGCACAAATGTTCATGACTGTTCTCATATTCTCTGTTGGTTGATATATTCTTTCTACCTCTCCAGGATTAAAATAACCTGTTATTCGAAGCTTAATTTATCATGAAATCTGGGATCTGCAATAGATAGGCCGGCCACTCAAAGACCATCACCCTGACTATCTAGCTCTACCACTCATGTCCTTCTACCAAACAGTGAAGCTAGGAGTCGCAACTCCATGATTCCTATGAGTAAAAGCAATGAGCACCAACCAGTTTAGAATTTCCAAGTCTACTCCTATTCATCCTAATTATAAACAAGTGTTATCTATGTACTACATACAAGGCTGAACTACTAATAACTCACACCTGGCTGGCTTACACCTTAAACTCCACACTTGAAAGCCAAGTTAGGTGGATTTCTGAGTTTGAGACCCGTCTGGTTTACATGACTTCCCAAACAGCCAGGGCTACACAGACAAGAGACCCTGTTTCTAAAAACTAAAAAGAAAGATAACTAAAAAAGAATCCTCACCTGTCTCGCTTGTATAGTATTGCTCCCCAACTTATTCCCGTGTTCCATAGGAATTTTTTCCCAAGTAGAAAACTTTTGGGTGAAAATTTCATACAATTAGATGTATGAAAATTATTAGAGGCGTATAATTTAACTAAAATTTTCTGTATCAATTGGCTGTCTAAAGAACCCCATCCATCTTCCTCAGAAAACATGTTCTTCATAGTCTTGCAGTGCTCTTAACAAAACAGTGTTGCCACCAACTGCCACTATTAGGCAACAAAATACCCATTGTACATGTACCTTTGTAAGCCTAGGGACAACTTCAAAATATTCAAAAGGCCCTAAACTGCTAACAAAGAAAAACTCTCAAGAGATTAGACATGTTTAATCACACTAGCTAGCATATATATGACACACTAAAAATAATCTAGTTGTTGATTTATATTTAACTATAAATAAAAAAATTGTACAGGGTCCATGATCACATACATCTCAAAATTTGACTATGTTTTCCTTAAAGGTAGACTAGTTATAAAAATTATACAAAAATCTCAGAGAAACTAAGGCTACATTTAAGTGAAACATTTTTTTTAAATCATCTATATTTAGTCTCAAATATTGAAAAATCTTTAAAGCTAATGCAGGCATACAGAATAGTGGGACTAGATATAGTATAGCCAGAGCAGACAGTATCTGAGTATACAAGGATGTGCTTGCTATAAAGCTGGCAAGACTGAAATAACATCATGGTCATGATGACACTTGATTCATTGAGAAAATTGTTAGAATGGAGTTGAGAAACTACTGGAAAACCACAGGACAAAGAGAACTAAACATTAAGACTTACAGATGTAACTTTAATTTTTTTCAAACCTTACTTTTAATGATGGTTCTTAAACACTTTAACCTCCCTTGTAGCCCACTCACTACCCACCAGAGGTGGTGGGAAAGAAAGGATGGGTGGGGGAAGGGAGAAGGGGAGGAGGTGGACATGTTTAGAAAGGTTCTTCTGGGTTGTCTGGAAATTGACAGTTCAGTTTACAAGTCAGCAGGGGCAGCTCAATCCACTCACAAACACTTCATGGTTACAGCAGCAGTCCAGCTCGGTACAGTCAGCTTAGCAACAAGACCTACTAAAGACAGCCACGCCTCAGCCTCGGCTCAAGTCAGTAGGAGGAACCAAGAGGACCACAAGAAGTTCTTGGCTGTGCCAAAAAAGACCAGAAACCCACATTGCACAGCTAGCTGTATCAGCAAGCCAGGCTTGTCTGTCACTCCATCAAGTCCTATTTATTTCCTCCAAACATCACGTGTTCTCAGCACGTGTCTTGCCTTAGCATGTAAGGCTAAGCATGATCCAATCAGCCCGAGTTGAAGGAGTCCTGACAAATAGAGCTCAATGATGCAGTATAAGATGGACCAATACATGTGTTGTTAGCAAAGAACCCTTCACATGTTTGCTTTAATAGAACATCCTCTCTTGTGTCTGCTTCAGTGACTCATTCCTTCCTGAGTCGGCCTTAGTCTTTCATACCTGTGTCCACTCTAACCAAACTTGCCTTCACAGGTTTGCCCCAACAAAACACCACCCAACTGACTTTCCAAAGAGCCCTTAAGTTTCCACTTCATAAAGGTGCGCCCAACCTTTTGATATTGCTAACACAACACTGTCATATACAAAGTTCACAACACAGAATCCACCCTACCCCAGCCTTATACAAATCTGACTTTCTCTTGGGCCACACCAATAGCTCTCTTGGCTGAAATGCCTCCTGTGAGCCTTAGGATAAACAAACCTACTAACACACTTTTAAGGTTGCAACGTAAAAAGAAAGCCATAAGTACTACTGGGGAACTAATAAAATGTTAACGTGTGATGTTGGCACATTGGGTATTCTTATGGGACAAATAGGACACCAACTTCAAACTAAGCATAAAATCACTTCTAGTCAAATTCTCTAGAACAAATAAGAAAACCACAATTTTCTAGGAATACAGTTATAAATTTAATTAATTTAAAGAGTTTTCATTCATTAAATATGTATGTATATGTAAAATTGATACGTAAAAATTGAAAATTTCAAGTACAAAATAGAAAATGGATATATAAAAAAATTCACCAGTCAAAAAGAAATGGACAACTTAGTAGTATTAAAAAAAAAAAAAGAAAAAGAAAAAGGTAAATGAACTTTAATAGCACTACAAGGTGACCCAAAAGCCTAAATCTGTGGGGAAAAAAATGACTGATTTCATTATACAAATGCAAATTAAACCAATAAAATGATACACTGATATTAGCATCCTATTTTTAAAAATTAAAAAAGGTCTGAAAATTCCAAGTATTAGAAGTTAAAAGTTGACCAGACATGGTGGAATATATCTGTAACCCCAGGATTTGGGAAGTGGAGGAGTTCAAGGCTGGCTAAATGAAAAATCTGTCACACATGACCTAGTAAAGCTTATCTCCATGACTCAGCAATCCTATTTTTGCTCTACGCCTCGAAACATCTGTACACAGGCACAGGAACTGTGCCATTCTCGATGCTTCTGAAATGACTAGCTAACAGTCCCAAAATTAGCTAACAGTCCCAAACTGTCAGACACAGTCTAATACAGCAGAGCAGATAGAATATGCTGTATAGAAACCATAACATACTTCTCAGCAGTGAAACTGAACGAATTACTGTTACAACAATGATAAAGGCCAGTTTTAAGAATCTCACATCTTGCAAACATCAACAACAGGAAGAAATGATATAGAAATGAAAACATTCATGAAAAGTTGGTTAAATTAAATAATGTATTTTACATAACTATACAATGGAAGAAAACAAAGAAATGATTATCACCCGAGTTGAATAGGTTGTGATCTGGAAGAAAAGAGTAAAGACTGTACAGAGGATTATCATCTGTAGACAGTGGCTACCAATGTGTTCAAAGCATTACCTTGTACCTGGTCTTTAAACCACAAGAATGAGGTTCTGTTGGCTGTTTAAGGGTATTTGAAAGAAGGAGAAAAAGAAACAAGATATTTACTTCACTGTAACACATGGCTAAGTCAAAGAAACTTATTGTGCTACTTTCAGCAAGCTCTTTTAGGTATCCTAGAGAGCTTAGGAGATCCAAGTAGCCATCGTACCAATAATGATTCCTTCCTGACTACTGAAAACCATCTGAATACCTCTTTAAGTATATTGTATGCCTAAATGACGAAGGAAAAGG
The DNA here is from genome assembly GCA_019844195.1 of Rhabdomys dilectus. NCBI lineage: Eukaryota > Metazoa > Chordata > Mammalia > Rodentia > Muridae > Rhabdomys > Rhabdomys dilectus. The sequence goes on from JADRCG010007974.1 coordinate 40,152, forward strand.
CTGGCAGAAAAGTCTCTATGAAATGCAATTAGTTTTCCGCCATCCCATTCCACAAGCTATCCATACTTAACCAATCAGCAGTGCCCCCCCCCCATGTGGACTCAGAAGATGGTCTAGATGCCAACTTCCTGGAGAATGTGCATAGCAAATGAAGCAATGAAACACACTGGATATCAGTCTGCATGTAAGTAAAAGGCAAAATTATCAGTCTTAATTGTTTTATCTTATTTAGTAAGGAATGATATGTTACACATAATTTCTACCTTTGAGCACTAGTGACAACAGTGCTTATGACTTATTTAATGTTTAAGTTTTTACAGCTATCCAAAAATAAGCAACTTATTATAATTATGTAGATCTAAATGTGACTTACTGTCCTAGAAAAAACTAATACATTTCAAACTAAGTCTGCTTGTTTTAAAAGATTAAAAATCACTTCTAAATCTATTATTTATTGTCATCCTCTAAATCTATTAACCAGTAACTCATGAATACCAAGGATGAAATAAAAACAAAGTCAGTCATTTAAATTCATCAGTATTCGTGTCTAAATATTTCTTCATAGTCAGAGTCACTAAGAAAATGATGAAGGCAAAACTATATAGGTGGTTACTTTCTGTTTTTCTATTTAAAAGTTAAAACCATTTGTTGACCTCAATTAAAAAAAGCAATCCCAATCATAAGTACTTTATCGAATAACTTCTAAGACGGCCCTCATGATCCACATCTTTCCGTGTGCATACATGCAGTGATGAGATACCTCTTCCAACTATCAGCTTATTTACTCACCAATTTCCAGTAAGTAGACTACAATGAAAAGATGGACTGTCACTTGTAAGCTAACCTTATTAAAAAACCAAGACTTTCACCTTAGTTACTTTCTCATAGTTCTTGCCCCGAGAGAAGACAGCTGCCATACTATACTACAAAACAGCTGTGTGGAAAGGGCCATGTGGCAAAGAAACAAGACATAGTGGTGCAGCTTTAATCCTAGCACTTGGGAGGCAAAAGCAGACAGATCTGGTCTGAGGCCAGCCTGGTCTACCTAGAATTTCACGATGGTAAGGACTACATAGAGAGACCCTGTCTCAAAAAATAAAAAACAAAACATCCATGCAACAGCTAACTTCTCAATGCACCTAAGCTAACTAAGCCTTTAAATAAAAGCGTAGCCTTAGCAACAATTAACAACTTCATTAGAAATCCGCAACTACATGTATCTATCAAGAGCACACAGTAATGGAACATCTCCTTATTTTAAACCACGGGGTTTGGAGATAATTCCCTTTATAAGTAACAGGTAAAGACTACTATGTTGCTTAGGTTTTAAAAAAAAAATGTTTTGAGGCAGTATTACAAAAAGAGGGAAAACAAACAAAAAACCACACTCAATAAGAAGAGAAATGTCCCAACCTTAAGCACTCTTCCAGAAAGACCGATAATTTCACCATCTTTTGGTTCTACTTCTGTAGCAGTGTTCACATCACCACTTCCTGTTGTATCAATGATATCAATGATTTTTGGTTTTCCATCAGTTGTAACCTAAAAATTGAGGCAAATAAAATATTAGTTATTGTCTTTAAAGAAAGTAATGCAAATCCAGTATATTTATACAAATAAAATTGCCTCTAAAAAATTTTATATTAAAAATTTAATTAAGTATAACAAATACTAATGAAAAAATTAGTCATGGAAACAATATACAACTTTTCAAGTGGTTTCATTTATTTTTTTAATATTTACAACCTTTTAGGTGTTGGGCTATAGCAGTTGCCAGTACACAAAAATCCCTTATATATTTCAGAGTAGACAAATATATAAAGATGTAATATACTGAGAGAAATTAAGCAAGAAGACAAAAATAATATGGATTTTTCTATATCATTTATAAGTTGGTTGGCCAAAGAAGGCCTTGCTGAGGCGACATCTGACCAAATATCTGGAGAGCTTTGGGATAGATAGAAAATAGTATTTCATTACTGATTGTCACAACAGTACTTGAAATTTACTCAGTTTCAAGTTCAAAGCTAGCACACTCCCAAATTTGTTTTTCTCCAAATGTTTTTATTAGGCATCATCATACATACAGTTGTTCAAGGCAGAAACACAAGTGTTTCTCTGGTGATCTAGCTTACACCTTGCATCACAGCTATATGAGGAAGTACTTCCTCTAACATAGAATTTAAATCCATTTTTCTACTTTTTAATCACCATTATGCCAACTTGCCAAACCAACAGCATTTCTCCCTTTCATAATGAATGAATCAGCTTCTTAAACTGAGTTGAAACTCACTCTTTGTGAGGGTCCTATAACTTAATCTCACGTGGTGTCACAAAAAAACTGGCAACGTAAAAGGTTACTAATATACAACAACTAAAACTCAATTCAAAACTATATGTGTAATGAATCCAAATCATTGTGGCAGCACTTAACACCAGCTGGGCTGTATAAACAATGCAGACTTGGTTTTAAACATTTAACATGCATACTTGGTACTGTGCAAGCCATTACACCACAAAGTTCATTAATACTTGTCTGAAACACCCTAGGCTGATCTGACGCTATTGTATTCTACAGACCGAAATATGTTTACTGCATGAAATTTTCTACTCTTATAGAAACCTAATGGTCCAATTCCAAACAATAAAACTTAGAATGTTTTCCATCATTCCTCAGCATATAGATACAGAATTAAAAAGTTTATCACCTTTCAGAAAAACCTCTCCAATGATCATTGAATGTATCCTAAATTGTCATACTACACACATTTTTCACTTCAGGACATAGTACAACTTGTAATGACATACACGTTAGGTGGCTCTCTCTCACCAGTTTCTCCTGTTAGAGTTTAAGTTCTAAGGGCACAGGTGGTATCTCCATTCCACTCAATTTGCCAGCATACACTCAACAACAAGCAGTGCTTTTCTTTTTTAATACTGAATGATCCAACATTCATTACTTAGCATTAGCTCTAATTCTGGTAAGGTGTGTTTCTTTATTGGCCATAAACTTTGATGAGAGATACAATATTACTGCTATAGGTAACAGTAGTAGTATATTTTCATGGAGGAATTAATTGATGGGCTCTTTTGTGGTTATTTTGGAAAGGCAAGTTGTTGCATTCAATATATACTTAAGAAAAACACATATACTTAAGGAGCCTCAATACTAATTTCCACAGTGGCTATTCTAATACATCTCCACCCAGAGTATCTAAGTATCTTCCTAGCAGTCCTCAATTCTCCAACATCTGCTGCATTCTTGATGACAGACATTCGGAGTGGGTTAAGCTGAAATCCCAATACAGCATTTGTTGCTCTGGTGGCTAAGGATGCTGAACAGTTTTTCCTGTATTTACGTAATATTCAAACATTTTAATATATTTTACTATTCTGTATGTGTGGGTATGGTGTGAGTACAAGCATGGCACAGAGTTTGAGTAGATGTCAGATGACAACTTATAGGAACTGGTTCTCTCTTTTCACCATGTGGGTCATGGAGAATCAACTCAGGTTGTCAGGATTGACAGCAGGCATATATCACTAAGCCAACTCACAAGCCCTGTTCTTTTGAGAGCTAATTTATTTTCCCACTTATTATTTTATGTCTTTTGAGATATACATACATAAAACTGTCATGAAGAAACACACCATTTTGTACAATGGATATATATACTAGTTAAAAACTGTATTTGTGCACACACACACACACACACACACACACACACACACACAAGCTGGAATTAGGCATGGAAACAAAAGAAAAAAATATATACCAAATGTCAAAAACTAACAACCACAAACTCTTTAGACTTTTGACCTAGAAAACCATGGTTAATGGCCATTACCACTCAATCTTTTTTACCACTATGAAGCTTTCCTCCAACACAAAGTATTTCCTCTACAGTATATGCAAAGCTTTGTATTTAACATACACTCAAGAAAGAAGTGACTATTAGAGGAAACAAGGCAGAATTTTTTTTCTTAAATGGGCAAAGAAGGTACAAATGGTGGATCACACATCAAACTCTTGTCATGTTACCTTGAAAAACCGAGAGCATAACGGTATGAAGCTCCAAAGGGCCTGACAGGGTCAGCTAATTTTTTAGGAACAATTCTTTAAGGTTTTGGTTTTTTTTTTGTTTTTTGTTTTTTGTTTTTTTTGTTTTTTTTTTTGTTTTCGGTATTTATATTAGAATCAGGCTGATAACCAGAAGGCTCAATATCACAATTCAGAAAAAAAAGTAAATATCAAAATCATATTAAACTAATAAAATAAATCCTCATTATCAGTATGTTAGCAAAGAAAATAAGAGGAAAAAAAATCAAATGGGAATTAATGGTTTATTTACCATGTATTATTTCCATAAGTTTTACTTATAAGAAGTGTCACCCACTACACACACACACACACACACACACACACACACACACACACACACAGAGCAAACAAAATGCATATGCAGAAATTTTAAATTTCTTGTCCACTCCACTGGAGATTTTTTTCAAAGAGATCACAGAATTGAGGGACAGAAAAGTACACAAAGGCAAAACCACCCAAAAATTTTGCAGTAGAGCTTTGGGATAAGAAGGAAATACAATTGGTAATAGTAAAAATATGCTGTTCATCTTTGAAGAAGGAGAGGTCTGTGGATGAGGGAGGGCTGGCTAACCTAGGAAATGCAACTATGGGGAAAGCCACAATAATAAGCCCTCTGTTCCTGAGGAAAAAACTGGGAGATACTTCAAGAAATTGCCTAAATATTTATCCTAAATGTCAGGAATCCAAGTTACTTATTTCTCCAATGCACCTAGTATGAAGTAAACTGGTATGGGTAGAAATGGTTCATTAAAACAGACCAGAACAAGAGGAGGTGACCTTGCAAAACCATCAAAATCAAAAGCCCACTAAACAAAGGAAACAATGTGAGTATACAGAGTTATTTGAAATTTCCAGAGAGATACTGAAAAGTTCAAGTAAGTAAGGGAATTCATAGATTACTACTTCGTAACTTTTATTCCAAGAACATAATCAATTTACAAGGATCCCTACTTCTAGAAAGCTTATTATCAGTTGCGATAACAGATGAGTAGAGACAATGATCCAAGAGGGAAAGAGGTAGTCATGGAATACCTTAAGAACTCAAAGCTCAATTTGCAGAAACTAAACCTAAGTAATAGTTAATAATACTATATAACCAATTATATATACATAAGTATTTAGTAACTAATATTTTACTAAATTAGTATCTTAAAAATAGACTTTTAAGGGTTTACTTGCATCCTTTTACCCCAAACTGTTTTTCTCCAAGAGAAAATTACATTCACATTATGAAAACAGACCTCTTTTTCAACAAAAATGAGTATTACTAGCAGATTTTATACCAAATAAACTTGATATATGCTTTCCAAGAATTTTAATCAGGAAAAAATGTAAGTGAAATGAAATGAAAAAAAAAAAGTCACTTTGGAGCATTTACAACTTGAGAGGAAATCAAAAAGGAGAAAAAATGAAATCACTGTTAGTAGGGACTGATTGAAGCCACAGACTTAACAGTAGAGCTGGCAAAAGGCTGAATAAGTCAGTAATGTTTTTTAAGAATGAAGCAGCAGTTTACAAGTGATTATAGAAAACTGTTGGGCAAATTAAACACCACATGCAAACACGTGTATTAGGACCTGAGACATCTGGGTGCCTGGGCTCTCAAGAGAGAAGCACAGGAGTGAAGGGTGGTACAGAGGCTACACTTAGGTTAGAGTTAGAAGGTAAAAGGCCTTATAAGAAAATTCAAAAATTTTGAGTTTTATTCAAAAGCAAACTGACTTTGTTTTGAGCAAAGATGTTGATACTTGTTTGCTTCTGATGAATAAAGTTTGGGAAAGCAAAGCATGGCTCAATGGTGAGATTGGTGGCTGTGAGAATTATACCAAATTTTATCTTGTCAGTTTTCCTGTTATCTCACTTCTGTATCTCTGTAACAGTCACTGTTTGCAGGATTTCATTATTTAATGGAATTGTAGGTACCTACAAGGTACTTGAATGCTTGCTGAGAGAATATTAAATATTTATGTAATTATTACTTTCCTCATGCTGTCTGTGTACAGGAGTGTGCTATCACACCTGACTCTGCCCTCTACTTTGTCTACACCCAGAAGCTGTGACAAAAAAGGACTTGAGCTAAGGAAGTTAATGGAGGAGACAACTGGCTGTTTCCTCCACGTTCTCATTTGTAACCTCTAGTCCTTTACTTAGATCCCATTTGCCAACTCAAATAGCCAGAGAGGCCTCCTTTTCTATTTTCCTTTTCTTTTTCTTTTTTTTTTTTTTTGTAAGTTCCTTGCTGAATCTAAACACAAAATCATGTTTAGAATCTGAGAATAAATACTGCATGATCTTATGTTTTCTTTTGATTCAATGTTTTATTAACTAAATGTTAATGTTTATATAAATATCAAACATATTTTCCCTTCAAACAATGACTCAATATGAACTCCTTGCTAGCATTTACTGTTTATTTATTCAGGACTTTAAAAAAAAAAAAAAAGTATTTAACACTTTAGCACTGTAAAATCACGTGTAGCTGACTCTCAATTATCAAGTAATTATATGGGGTAAAAACTGTTATTTTACAGAAACAAAGCACTCTGATAACCAGAACTGGAAATTCTACAAATGTCCACTACTCCAAAATCTTCACGATTTTCTGATCCTCTAACCAAAAGAACCAGTGAGCCACTTACCCTAGCTGTTCTCCCACACCCTCCAAAAAGTACACACACTTCTGTGTATTGGAAAGCATTTCCACTGTGTAATAAAGTCTCGATATGGCATTGCCGTTACCAAGTTTTAAACCTTAGCAATTACTACTAATGAAATAACAACTGTAGTCACCAGGACGGCACTCATACTTGAACTTCTAATCAGAGACTCTGCCACTGGGTGCTTCAGGGCATAGGTGTGCACCAGAAAGGGGAAGAAGTAACAAACACTTGGAAGCAGGACTCCCTAAGAGTCCCACAGAATGGCCACACAGGCTTCTTTCCTATCCTTTCCAATACTTTAACATTTATGTCAATTATCTTCCTATCCATTTATATCAATTATCAGGCAGCACAATGAAAGAACTAAAGATTGGAGGAAAACTCAAGGGCTAAGAGGAGAGAAATTATTAAGTATCCCTCTTTGGTGAGGAACAAGAATAAGATATCAATGTAATCTAATATATCTATTTGATAGATAAACTGGTGCTGGACAAAAAAGAACACAAATAAGCGCTAGTTTTAGTCAGGGAAGATCTTCAACAAAGGTTAAAGATTATTTATTAGTGGATTTTATTAAGAGGCTAGTTTAGTTTAAAAACAGAATACATTTTTACTCAGACATTTTTTTTAAACATCATTTTTCAGTAAGGTCCCTGCTCTTAAAGACTTCTTACCTGCATAAAGGAAAATGAAGTCATTTTTGGGAAGCCATAATCAAAGCATGTTCTCTTATGTTTAGAAGCGTTTTTAAAACGCGTGTTTTCATAAGGTCTGAGAAGTTCGCCCGAAACAAATTAGTTGGCCCTTTTGTAAAAAAAAAAAAAGACTAACCGAGGAGATTTCAAGGACTCTGAACAAATACACAGCAGATAACTTAAAAATAGAACAAAAATATCAGAAGAAACCATTCCGGAAGCGGACTGGGTCATATTCTGGAAATCCACTTTTCTGGTCTTGCCAAAACCAGTATCTCTAAACATCACTAAGGAGTTCGTTCCTCAAGGCTGTTACCCCTATCGGTGGCGCCCCCATGCTCCCGCGCCCCCCAGAATTAAAAGCTGAAAATTTTCCCTTGCCGAGGACGGGTGCGAACTCTGAAGAGGTGTGGGGCCTGGAACGCCCAGCTGACCAGCAAAGCTTCCCCGAAGCCCCCAATCCCGAACAGCCACGCTGACCACGCTGCTTTTGTGTGCAGAGGGAACAGGGCCCGGCTGTTGCCCAGAGCTGTCCGGCTCGGCCAGGCCCGTCCGGTCCGCGGCTTGGTTCAGGCTCCGCCCTCTCGGCCACCGGCCCTTGGCGCCGCCTCACCTGCATGCCCGGGGCCCCGGGATCGACCCCTGTGTCCAGGACGGCGATGAGCACCCCGCGCCCGTCATACTCCGGGTAGCGGCACAGGAAGGAGGAGGCCCCGGTCTCCTTCTTTGGTAGAAGACCGTGGAAAGGGAAAGGCTCCTCGGTCGCGGCGGTGGCCATGGACGCAAGCTGGAGGACGGACGAGGAAGAGGCAAACTGCCAGGCAGCGCGCGGACCAGCAGCTCGAGGACACACGGCTACCGCGGGACGGAGGCGGAGGAGGGGCGGAGCCTGGCCACCAGTACCCAATCGTATGCGGTCAGAAATGTCTAGCCAATCATATACTTCAACGTAAGCTAACGGCGCGGCTACGAGGCACGACACAGGAATGTTACCAGGCTGCAGAGCGGGGGTGGAGTTTGCGCTGCTGCAGATGACAACACACCGGAGGGAGGTTCTTAAGGAGTCTCTGGGATGCGAAGAAACCGGGACTTGCCTTCGGAGCTGTCATTCTCTGTGAGAAGGCGCGAGAGGAACAGGCAGACTGCCTGAGGCGTGGGATCCTCTCGACGCCACGGATGTTGGCCTAACCCGCTGCGGACCGGAAGCCTGTAAAGTCGAGCACGGACGGAAGTCTCAGATTTAGCGGTCCGGCGCTTTCTGGAAGGGTGAGGTGCTGTTTAGTCAACAGGAAGTGGGTTGTTAGCTGTTTTGTCGCCAGAGTCCCCGAAGCAAAGCACTTGACAGAAATGGGCCCCCTCCTGTCTTCGTGGCTTACTCCCGACATCCGGGATTTCTGAAAAATACCTGCCTTTTCTCCAGTGAAGTTCCTGTTTGCCACTTCAGGCTCAACACAGTTATCGAGCCATAGTTTGCGGGGTTTTCCCATTAGGATGTACAGTGACAACAATCGTAAATGATATTTGAAACTTAAACTACACAGATTATCCAGTAACAAAGATTGCCTACGTTCATAATTAAGAAAATTTGGGGGTTGAAAATAATATATTCCTATTTGTGACAAATCCACTCTGTACCAATGAGAGATTTTTTGCACCTTTTTTCACAGTCTGTAGTCTGCCTGGAGGCCTCTGAAATACTGAGCATAGAACCCCAGCCATAAGTGTGTTAATTCTTCTCTTTAGTGGCAATGACTGCTGTGTCCACTACACGTCCCACAGCCGGAAGGCGCCTCGGGTAATCATAGTTGTCCCATCGACAAACTCAAGAGACCTGATAGAGATGTTTTAAAATGCATAAGATAAGAGCTGTAGGATTATACAGGAGGTAGACGGTTGAAATAGGTATAAAAATTTTTGTTGTGTTTCAATAAGTTCACATATGTAAATAATTACATATATGCTCTTTTTAAAATTAAATAACAGCCATCGTCAAGTCTAATAAATTAACGTTATTTTTAAATTGAGAAGAAATCATAAATTACATGTGAATATATCTAAACTACACAGATTAACCAATAACAAAGGTTGCCTATGTTCATAATTAAGAAAATTTAGGGGGTGAAAATAATTTTTTCCTATTCAGTCATGGGTCTTGAGCATGTCTGTGGTCTGCAGTTTAAGAAGCAGGCTCATAGAAGCTCATGTATGTCACTTTTTCAAACCGTAGCATTTCTAGTGAGTCCTCAAAACTTTCCTCCAGTGTCTGCAGTAATTGCTAGTGATCCTCTTCATTTTTTATTCTTTAAGGTTAGAAGAGTTTTATTCTTGGTAGTGAGGGAAAAGGAACAAGGTTAATGATTTCTTTATTGTCAACTGTGTTTCATTTCCTTTAGGACAGAATTGGAGAATACTTTAACAGTAAAGAAAAAAGAATGGCTAACTCTCCAGAGATGTTCATATTAAACATGCAGTGGCAGAATTGACTTGCAGCTTCACCTGAGCCATGGCCCCACCACTTTATTTCACAAAGAGAAAATGACTCTGATGGCCATGGGTTACAAAATAAGTCACTGCTGATACTAAGTTCTTTTTTCATGGTTTGCCTGCAGTACTTTTCACCCTACTGTGATGCCCATCAGTCAGAGTATGAATGCCTGCTCAGTGAGTGCCTAGAATAGAACTGTTTATTAGAAGAGCAAAGCAATGGGATTAAAAAATGATTTTCAAGATTTTTGTGGTGTCTCCCACAATTTTTTTTAAAATTAAGTTTCTTTTTCTACATTTTTAAGGTGACATCTGATGCTATCTCACAGCCTTGGAGATTTAAGGGACATTTTGTATGGTGTGCTTATATACCTGCACTCTTTAGATCACTCATTTCTATGTAGCCAGTTGAATGATACTCTTTAATAGCCATCATCCTTTACTTATAAAACATGCAAACACTGAAAGTCAACCATCCTAAGTCGCTATTTTCATTTGCAACTATATTTTCATTCTATAACCACTTTCAGACTTTGATCCTGTTATGATTTACATTTTAAAGATACGACCTTCCATTATAAATGCATCTTATTGTATTTATATGATGTAAAATAGCTCTCATTACTACATAAAAACATAAACAATATTAAATTGTAACTTGAAAGAATTTCTTGGGGTTAGAGTGTTAATTTTTCTTTTGGATTAAGTTATCTTACAATTACAAAGTTGATGAAAACAGTGAGTGAATCTTAAGATTAAAATAAAAAAGGGGGGGGGGAACTGACAGAGAGGGAGGGGAAGAAAGAAAAGGCAACTTTTACAAAGATGTTTGATGTATATTAGCCATGTTTCCCATTCATAATAGGCTATTATATTTACAAGTATAAGATTCCCATGTGTACGTTTCTTATAAAATCAGATCAAAAGTAGGATATACAAGTATTCTATAACTTGCCTCAAAGGTGACATGAGCAACATCTGGGAAGCACAGTTACTCTCATCTTTAGAAATCATCTGGTTCTTTTTTTTATTGGATATTTTATTTATATTTCAGATGATATCCCCTTACCCCATGTCCCCCCTACCCAGGAATCCCCCATCCCATCTCCCCTCCTCCTGCTTCTATGAGGATGTACCCCCACCTACCCCCCCAAATCCCACCTCCCTACCCTCGAGTTCCCCCACACTGGGTATCCAGCCTTCATGGGACCAAGGACTTCCTCTCCCACCTATGCCTGACAATGCCATCTTCCCTACATATACAGCTGGAGCCATGGGCCCTTCCCTATGTGCTCCCAGGCTGGTGGAATCATAAGGTTCTTAACTTCTGTTAGTTTCACTGTGTCTCTGTTTAGAGTCAATGACCTGCCCACTGGTGAGAGTGGAGTGTTGAAGTCCCCCACTATTATTGTGTGGGGTTCAATGTATGTTTTGAGCTTTAGTAAAGTTTCTTTTACAAATTTGTATTCCCTTGCATTTGTTCAGAATTGAGACTTCCTGTTTGTGGATTTTTCATTTGATGAATATGAAGTGTTCTTCCCCATCTTGTTTGATAACTTTTGGTTGAAAGGCTATTTTATTGGATATTAGAATGGCAACTCCATCTTGTTTCTTGGGACCATTTGCTTGGAAAACTTTTATAGCCTTTTACCCTGAGGTAGTGTCTCTCTCCATTACTGAGGTGTGTGTCTTGTGTGCAGCAAAACCTTAGATCCCATTTACACACCCATTCTGTTAGCCTGGGTCTCTTTATTGGGGAATTGAGTCCATTGATCTTGAGAGATATTAAAGACAGATGGTTGTTAGTTTCTGTTATTTTTGTTACTGGAGGTGGTATTGTGTGTGTACAGTTCTCTTCTTTTGGATTTGTTATGAAATGTTTAATTTCTTGTGTTTTCTTAGGTGTAGTTACCCACCTTTTGTTGGGAAATTTTGTTACAGTATCCTCTGTAGGGCTGGATTAGTAGAAAAATATTGTTTAAATTTGGTTTTGTCATGGAATTTCTTGGTTTCTCCATCTATGGTGATTGAGAGTTTTACTGGGTATAGTAGCCTGGGCTGGCATTTGTGTTCTCTTAGGGTCTGCAAGACATCTGTCCAGCATCTTCTGGCTTTTAGAGTTTCTGTTGAGAAGTCTGCTGTAATTCTGATAGGTCTGCCTTTATATGTTACTTGGCCTTTTTCCCTTACAGCTTTTAATATTCTTCCTTTGTTCTGTGCACTTAGTCTTTTAATTATTATGTGACAAGAGGATTTTCTTTTCTGGCCCAATCTATTTGGTGTTCTGTAGGCTTCTTGTACATTTATGGCCATCTTTTTCTTTAGGTTGGGGAAGTTTTCTTCTATAATTTTGTTGAAGATGTTTTCTGGCTCTTTGAGCTGGGATTCTTCATCACCTTCTAATCCTTTTATTCTTAGGTTTGATCTTTTCATTGGGGCATAAATTTCATGGATAGTTTGGTTATGATCTTTTTACACTTTGTATTTTCTTTGACCAATGTGACAATATTTTCTATGTTATCTTCTATGCCTGAGATTCTCTATTCTATCTCTTGTATTCTGTTGGTGATGCTGGCATCTGTAGCTCTTGATATCTTTCCTAAGTTGTCCATCTCCAGGATTGCCTCCCTCTATGTTTTCTTTATTGTTTCTATTTCCATTTTTAGTTCTTGGACAATTTTATTCAATTCCTTCACCTGCTTGATTGTATTTTTTTGTATTTCTTTAAAAGATTTATTTGTTTCCTCTTTAAGGGCTTCTACCTGTTTGCCTGTGTTTTTCTGTATGTCTTTAAGAATATTCTTTATGTTCCCCTTAAGGGCCTTTATCATCTTCGTGAAATGAAATTTTAGGTCATTATCTTGCTTTTCAGGCATGTTAGGGTATCCTGGGCTTGATATGGTGGGAGAACTGGGATTTGGTGGTGCCATATTGCATTGGCTTCTTTTGATTACATTCTTGCATTTATCTCTGGCCATCTGCTTATTTCCGGTGTTAACTGGCCTGAGTGTCTCTGACTAGAGCTGGCTTCCTTGGAGGCAGGTATAGCTCTATGACCTCTGTCTCCAGGGAGACAGGCTGTTTGGAGTTATGTTGGGCCTTTTGTGTCTCTGGTTAGAGCAGGCCCCCTGTGTCCCTGGTTACTGCAGTCCACCTGGGAGTCATTCAGACTGTGTCCCTGGTTATTCCAGACCTCCTGAGAGACAGACAGACAGTAGGGTACGGAAGGATATTGAGTCTGCTGATCTGGGCTTGGTGGAGAAGTGGATCAGAAAGAAGGTGGACCTCAGCAGGGTGAGTAGGTCCTGTGTCAGCTGGGCTCTGTGTCTTTGGTTACTGAAGACCTCCTGGGTGGCACACAAGCTGTAGCTTGTGAGTGGCTATCAGACCCTGATCTGGCCCTGGTGAGGAAGCAGACTGGAAGGAAAGTGGAGCTATATCTTTGGTTACTGCAGACCTGCTGGGAAATACACAGGCTGTAGTATATAAGTGGGTATTGGGGCCAGTGTTGACACCTTTACTTCCCATCATTTGATGGTGTAAACTGTATCATCTAAAAATTGTCATTATAAACAGAATAATCCCACCTATAGCCATTGCTGCATCTCCATGGGATTCTAGAACACTGCAGCTTTTGTTGGTGGATTTCCATCTATACCTCTGGTGGACATATTCTTAACTCACTGCTTTGTATGGGGCAGAGTCATTTGTCTTTGAGAATGAATGAATGCAAAAGTTAGAACACTATTTTCATTAAAGTAAGAGTAGTGCTGCCATTGCTATGGCCACTGTCCAAATGCTGCTTCTATATGTGCTGGTTACTCAGCAGAGAGCAGAGTACAACCACTATGTAGGACCGTGAAAGGCAGCCTGGTTTCTGGTCAAGCACAGGCTGGTGACCCCAGGTGACCCTAAGGGACAGCAGGCATTTCAGCACACCCCCAGACACTAGGCTACTGACATAAGGCTGCAGCCCTCCATAGATTTTTGTCCTTCAGTCACGTAAGGGCAATGCCCCTAGACCCTCCACAGGTAGCAGAGGTGACCACAGGCTACATAGCCTCAAGACAGATCTCCATATTAATGAGGTACCTAAAGACCAGAAGGGCTTAGCTAGTTAAGCTTCCCTTTCCCAGACACTCCTCCATGCAAAAGGTATCTAACCTCAGGCCCACTCTAAGAAAAGGGGGTATGGTTTCTCATCTACTTACCACCATGACAATAAAAGCCTCAAAACCATGGACCGTTTCTTTTCATCAGGATCTGCAGTGGGGGACAATGGAACAGGCCTTCACCTAAAGAGCCACGTCTAATCTCCCACAGAAGACCTCTCTGTGTTCCCAGCCACAGCGACCACCAACCCAAGCAAGCTGCCACGCGAGCCATGAACTCTCATCCCTGTAAAACCCAGAGCACTTTCCCCCTCTCCCTTTGACTGCTTTGGGACACTTCAGCCCATGGGCCCCTGTGGGGAAAATGAGGGCCCATACTTGGGCATGCAGGATCTCCATTGTGTTGTGGGTCCTTTTGCCATGGGCGGCTCAGGGAGGCGCTGCCCACGGGGAGAAGCAAGCGTGTGGGAAGTTTGACTGAGTAAGTTATGCACACTCTGCTGTGCTGTGAGAAGTGGCCAGGACCCGCCCAGTAGGGGGAGTTCTCACTCAGTCTGAGGTTTCACAGGGGTGCAGGGCTCTGGAGTGGGGATCCCTGGGCCAGGAGGCGACCAGGGACAGACTGGCATCCATTCACGGGCTCTCAGACACCGTTGGGAGGCCTGGCAGAATGGAGATAAGGAGTGTACAAGCATGCGACTGGCACGCAGCTGAGAGAAACAGAGAGAGAGAAAGGGAATCCTTGACCATGGCCCTGCAGGAAGTGTTCTCTTGTTATACTCGCTTAGCTGAAAGGCTGCTTGTTTGAAGATGCAGGGCCACGGAGGAAAAGCTTTCCACTACAGTGGACCCCAATAACACAAGGAAGTCCAGGGTTCTAAGAGCTTTATTGACATGGCGGATGATAGATGGTCTGGATGCACCCCCACTTACATCAGGGTGAACTTGACTTAAATAGGGAAAGGAGAAAGAGGAGGGTCTGAGAAACAATACTTAATTAACTATGCCCTCTGGCCTTTAGGTAACTCATTAATATGGAAAGTCACACCCTCTACCTGTGCTGGGTGACACAAACCACTCTTAGGGAGGGACTGTATTGCACTACATGACTAAAAATCGTGGGTCAATGGCGTGTCAGGAGCCTGGAGTCTGGGGGCATGGCCAAACACCTGCTGTTGTCCCACTAGGGTTCTGTGGTTCCAGGCCTGTGCCCAGCCAGGACTCAAGATGTCCTTTCACAGCCCCACAGCCCCCCCCCCACGTCATTCTCAGCTCTTTCTCGGCTTCCAGCGGTGCCTGGGTGCCCAAAAGCCTGAGAACCAGATGGTCCCCAACCATCCTGCAGGCCTAGGGACCCCTGAGCCAGCTCCAGCTGTCCCTGGGACCTCAGACTGCACCCCACACACCCTGAAGTGGTATCCCCACAGTTTCACATAACACGACTCCTGTCCAGAGTTAAGCTCAGTCAAACTTCCCGCATCTTGCCTCCCAAGTGGCCCTAGCCCCGTGGTGGGGCAGACATGGGACCCTCACTTAACCCAACACCACTAGACACAGCTGGCACATGGTGTCTTTTAATTGTTGATGACCACGAAATGAAACTCTCATGTGTAACGTTTGTATATGATCTTATTCTTGTTTAGTTTCTGAATCTTCTCCACCTTTTATGGCACTTCATTGCTGAATGATAGCCTTCTGTCTTCCTCACCTTTGACCATTGCACTGAATTAGGAATGACACATCCTTAGCTATGGGCTAAGGAATGAAGTCATGCTGCTGGGACACATGCCTACTTCTATGTCAGATGTCATTTGTTTGTTGTTTACTATTAGGTGTAGCTGTGGACTATACCAATAGCTGCTATGTGTTACAAAGATGCCTATGTATATAGCAAACTCAGGGTAAAGGGTTTTGAATAGAAGGGGTGCTCTATTAATAGTTCTGAAGTTTGTCTTTGGGCTTGCTTTGTGGATATTATCTTTAGATCCCATCACTCTGACAAAAACAGAAATGAAGAGGAAACAAACAAGCCATGAATTTACCCAATAAAACAAAGTCTTTGTCCATCTCCTACCAGATTGTAATTATCAAGTTGTTTGTGCTCAATTCTGTTGCGCATAAATATGTGATGACTGCTTAGATGACCCCTGTGCTCCCCTCAAACTGAAATGTCTTTACTCAGGCACTGACTCACTGAATGAACATGCACACAGAGTCAATGTTTCTTACCTTGGTTTCTTAGGAAAGTATCTCACATTTACGTTGCTATTTCTGAAATCAAGGGACTTTGCTTTCAACTTAAAAGCAAAACTGAAGCGCACTCCATTAACTAAAACCACTATCTTCCTCTTAAAATAACCAGAGAGACAATTTTTTTATTTAAAACCATACAACTTTTTATTGTTAATCAAAATTATTTTAATCAAATTTAAAGCAAAACTTACAGGGTAAGATTTAATAAAACTACTAAGGAGCAGCAAAGGAAGTGAAAATGGAACTAGGCACAGGGCAATTGTGAATTAATGAACACAGGAAGGACAAGGAGGGAGAACAGTGAGAACATGCAGAGATTCTAGGGGAGATGATCTGGTGTGACTTTGATCTCTCACAAGAGCCTAGGTAAATGAATAATGGGATAAGATTTCTAAGCTCCACTATGTGCTTAAGAGTCATCCTCCCCATTGGTGAGATCTCTGTCATCTTCTACTTCCTCAGGATCTTTTTCATCATCCTTCAACTCCAGCTGGTCATCCCCCCAATCTTCATTATCGTCATCATCCAGCAGGTCACCCTCTTCAGCAGAGTCATCTGCACCTGCCTCAGACTCCATCTTCACATCAGTCTCATCTTTCTTCACAGAGGAAAGTGAAGCTCTGCTCTTCTCCAGACTTTTCATTCTTCATTTCTACCGGGGATGAAGACAAGTCTGTTTGTTTGCTTTGTTCTTTTTAAATTTTTTTCAGGCTTTCCAGCCAAGAATCCACTTTTTGTTTTGAGTCAGCTCCTTTTTAATGGCCTGAAGGTCATCACCTTTCAACTTCCCAGACTTGGAAGAAGATCCCCATTGTCCACTCTTTGAATTGAATCTACTTTGTTCCCTTCATGAGGTGTTCCCTGACACACGCTGGTGTTTGGAAGGCACTACAGCTTGAGCAATAGGAGGAAGAGGAATACATGCTGGGTACCTGTAAATCCTGTCATAATAATCCTGTTGAAAGTCATAGTCCAAGTCAAATGAGGAACTGAGTAGAGGAGACGGAGAACTGTGTTCTGGTACTGACCCATACGTCTCCACTGCAGGTCATTTCACACCTGCTTTTCCTCGGTTCACTTTTGGCTCTGCAGCCAAGTTAATATCTAAAACCTGGCCAGTGATCATCCTGCCATCCTCTCCAGCTACAGTTGCAGCTCGGGCATTTCTTTCATTAACATACTGGACAAAGGCAAAGCCCTTATGCACAGAGCAACCCACAATTTTCCCATACTTTGAAAAGATGGCCTCCACCACATCAGACTTCTTAACCACCAGAGTATCGAGATTCCCAGTGAATATACAGGAATTCATGGATGGAGAATCTGTCTTGTTGGTAACATTGCTAGATGTCTCCTTTAATGATGACGTTTCTCACAAAGCTGAAAATGTAGCTGAAGACCAAAAAAAATTCACAAGAGGAAGGAGAGAGAGGAGACTGCCTCTCCTACTGCTGTCTTCACTGAGATGCCAGAGCCACAACAGCAAGGAACCACATGACAGTTTGCTCCCTGTCTCTTCACAAAATGGCCCCCGAGCTCCTCTCAAAAGAAGTTTTTAGAACTGTTTATTTATCTCTGTCTCTCTCTGTGTCTGTCACTGTCTCTGTCTCTCCCTCTCTCCCTCTCTTTGTGTGTGTGTTATGTTCCTTGGTATTGTGTAGAGGTGAGAAAGCAACTTGTTGGGTCAGTTCTTTTTACCATATGAGTCCAGGCAATCAAACTTAGGTTAGATTGTCATGTTGTTAGGTTTGTCATCAAGTTTCTTTACCACTAAGACATTTCACAGGCCCAAGAAAAGATTCATAAGTGAAAATGTGTAAAGCCTCACTCTTGGAATAGAAAGAAGGATATGTTGATTTAGGAGAAAACTCTTTTCTCACAATCAGTCAACAAATACTAATGCATTTATACCAAAAGTTGAATTTCATGTTTATAACAATAAGATGACAATTCAAAACTAATAAATTGTGGCACATTTACACAACAGAGAATTGTTCAACTATTAAAAATAATTACATCATGAAACTTGCCAGCAAATGGATGGGACTTGAGCCCAGACCCCAAAACACAATTATGGTATGTACTCACTTATAAATGGATTATTAGCCATAAAATAAAGGATAACCATGCTACAGTCCACAGACACAAGGAAGTTAAGTACTAAGGAAAGCTCAGGGATGGGGGTGGTGTGTGAATTTCACAGAAAAGGGAAAAGGGGAATAGACACAGTGGGTGAATGGGGAAAGGGAACTGAATAGGGGTATGGGGTTGGGATGGGAAGAGGAGGGATTAAGTATGGGGAGGGTGGAGGAAGAGACTAATGGCAGAGACAACTGGAATAGGCAGCATTTCTGAAATGAGCTAGAAACCCAAGGTAATAGAAACTCCCAGGTACTGATGAGGGTAATCCTCCTAGCTAAGACTCCTAGAATGGGGTATATAGAGCCTGAAATGACCATCTATAGTCAGGAAAAACTTCCAGTGAGAGTATTGAGACACCAACCCAACCCCAAAACCTTTTACCTATAATTTGCTGGGGGAAAGGTGGCACAAATATTGTGACAATGGCCAGCCAATGACTGGATCAGCTTGAGATCCAGGCCATGAGTGAGTGTCCACCCCTGACACTGCCTGGAGAGCCAACAACCAGAGGCTGGGTAGTCCAGAAACATAGGATAGAGGGAAACGTGACTGGCAAAAAAAAAAAAAATCAATGCAATTATTTCTAATGATGTTCTTCTATATTCAGACTGGTGCCAAGCCCAGTTGTCATCAGGGAGGCTTCCTCCAGCAACTGATGGAAACAGATACAGAGACACACAGTCCAACATTAGAGAATGTTTGGGAATCTTATGGAAGAGGGGAGAAATTATAGGAGCCAGAGGTGTCAAGGACACCACAAGAAAACCCACAGAATCAACAAACCTGAACTCATAGGGGCTCACACAGAGACTGAACAGCAAACCAGGGGGCCTGCATGGGACCGACTTAGGCCCTCTGCATGTGTATTACAGTTGTGTAGCTAATGGTACTCCTAAAAGCGGGACCAGGATCTATCTTTGACTCCGTTGTCTTCCTTTGGGATCCTTTCTTCCTTGCCTTGTCTACCCCTAATATAAGAGGGTGTGGCCAGTCTTACTGCAAGTTGATATGCAATGGCTGGTTGTTATCCATTGAGGCTGGCCCTTTTCTGAAGAGAAACAGAGGAGTAGGTGAGGTGGAGAAGAGAAGTAGAGGTTGCGCCTCAGAGAAGGAGGGAAACCATAATCAGGAAGTAAAATAAATAAAAGTGTTCTCTTCTCTAGCCGAGCAAGATGCCCAAAGGAAAGAAGGCCAAGGGGAAGAAGGTGGCCCCAGCCCCCGCCGTCATCAAGAAATAGGAGGCCAAAGAGCTGGTCAAACCTTTGTTCCAGAAAAGGCCCAAGAACTTCGGCATTGGGCAGGACATCCAGCACAAAAGAGATCTAACACGCTTTGTTAAATGGCCCTGCTGCATCAGGATGCAGCAGCAAAGAGTCATCCTCTATAAGCGCCTCAGAGTGCCTCCTGCCATTAACCAGTTCACCCAGGCCCTGGACAGGCAAACAGCTACTCAGCTGCTTAAGCTTGCCCACAAGTACAGGCCAGAGAAGAAGCAAAGGCTACTGGCCCATGCTGAGAAGAAAGCTGCTGGCAAAGGGGACATCCCAACTAAGAGACCACCTGTTCTCTGAGTAGGGGTCAGTAAAGTCACCATCTTGGTGGAGAACAAGAAGGCTCAGCTGGTGGTGATTGCCCATGATGTAGACCCCATTGAGCTGGTGGTTTTCCTGCCTGCCCTGTGTCGAAAGATGGGGGTGCCTTACTGCATCATCAAGGGAAATGCCAGGCTGGGGCTCCCAGTCCACAGGAAGATATGCACCACTGTTGCCTTCACACAGGTTAACTCAGAAGACAAGGGTGCTCTGGCTAAGCTGGTGGAAGCTATTAGGACCAATTACAAAGACAGATATGACAAGATCAGCCACCACTGGGAAGGCAACATCCTGGGTCCTAAATCTGTGGCTCACATTGCCAAGTTGGAAAAGGCAAATGCTAAAGAACTCGCCACTAAACTGGGTTAAATGTACACTAAGTTTTCTGTACATAAATATAATTACAAAATTAAAAATAAATAAATAAAGTAAAACAAAAACCCAAGCAAAGATTTAACCTCTTTATTCTTTCCTAAAGCAACTAAATATTATTATTGTTAGGCTATGTATGACTCCTATGATAAGGGAATGTGAACAGTCCGTTTTTAAAAACTTCTTATTGGTTCTTTGTGATTTTTGCATCATACACTTGTATCCCACTCATCTCTCCTTCCCCTCACATCTGCTCTCCACCTGTGGGGAGGCGGCAGAAGGCGTCTATCATCCTTGCAGCCATCTTGAGCATACACCCTGACAAGAGACTTGATTACAATAGCCTACAACAGCTGAGCACACTCTGATAACATCTGGCTTTAGATACCCAGGATCTTCCCTTGGGTGTGTGAAACTTAAAGGTGTGATTTAGAGCTGAGACTTAAGGGCCTGACTTAGAGATCAGATTTAGAGATAAGACCTAAGGGTGTGACTTAGGTGCGTGACTTAGAAGTGAGACATATAAAAGGCAAGAGGCAGACAGAAGAAATTATTATTAGGTAGTAGTTAGTTGGTATTAGGCACTTAGCACTTAGAGAAAGAACTTGGAACTTTGGAGGCACTAGGGACTAGGAACTCAAGACTAGGGACTTGGAGAGAAGAGAGACTAAAGAGTAAACGGGATTGAATCACTCTGTCTGGTATCCATTCCTCGAGTCCATCCTCACTCTCTCCCTTGCTGAACCCTGACCTGCAGATCAGAGCAGCTTGGGGCAGTACGGGCTCTAACAGTTTAGCCCCCAAGGCTTTTGGCAGGTGGGTTCCAACATTGACAGAGCGGTCTGTGATATTTTGGCCCCTAAGCGTGGGGCAGCTAGGGCCGCAACATTTTTGGCCCCCAAATGTGGGGTAGTGTGGCTCTCAACATCCACCCTTGAGACTTAGCTTGCAACAGAGGAAAAGAAATCTTTTGGAAGCTGTGGTGTGTTATAGTGTGTCCTACAGTATACTGTTTTGTCCACATTTATTTGGTTGCGAATGTTTATTGTAATGAGCTGTTGGTCTGATGTGACACCTCTGGCTTCTGCTACTCTATCAGTACTGGATCCCCACTAGGACTCCTCTCAGACATCCTGCTGTTGCCCTGTGTCATGGAGCTCCTGTAGGTTTGGGTTTGTAGGACAGGTTCCTTCAGGCACTTTAGCAGTACATGGATGGAGTAGATGTCAAGGTGGGCCAATTCAAATTCCTAGACCTGAGCTTGAGAAGTATTTGACCTGGTCAGACTGCCAGCTCTCCTGCTTTCACTCCCTTGGGGTCAGCCTACCAGCAACCTATCATCACCAGGGTCATCTCTATCATGCTCACCAGGTGAGATGTAGGGCCTGCTCTCCCAAGTGTTGTAGCTGGTGAGAGACATGGCCAGCTCTCCCACATGCCATAAATGACAAGGGACAGGGAAGGAAGGAGGTTACCTTTCCTCCAGCTGCACAACTGCCTAGGTGACAAGAGGGAGGGCCAACTCCCCTGAGCTCACACTTTTGGGCCAGTGTCGCTTCTCTATCTGACCAGCAGACAGGAATGATGCAAGTCTGAGTTCTTCTCAACGCAGTTTATTCAGGATCCTTTACAATCTCCTCTCTGGAAGCCCTTCCTCTCAGCCCCTTAACAGCCGTCCTTTTATACCCCTACCTGCCCCAATCTGCCTCGTGGGCCTGCCTCATTGGTGCACCTCAAACAGCCTGATTCTCGTGGCAGCTAGTCTGCACAGTAGTTCTGCGGTTGTGGCTCAGTTAGGGAAAGGCGCGCTGCGAGCAAACCATCAAGAAGCAGAGCCATTCATAAGATTTGGCAGGTGCCATTCATAAGATTTGACCAACTGCCACCCCCGCTCCTCACAATTCCCCCTTATTTATTAATTTTTGCAGAGACAGTGCCTGTCTTATGTTGCCCCTTGTAAGCAATGCTCCTTACCCATCATGGGGAGTCAAACAGCTTTGGTTTGGTCCCTGTCTTAGGTTGGTAACGTGCCCAAGGTGTCTTACCCATCATTGACTACCTCTCTAGCATGCCAAGTCACACTTTAGGAGACTGTCCGTCTCCACTGCTGCAAACGCTTGTTCTGAGATGTTTTCTGTTGGGCTTTCATCTGACACATGCACCAAAGGCAAGGCAACTGATAGGGACCAGGCACATAGCAACCTCCCCGATTCCCACCCATTCCTTGATGTAGGACATTGCTTGAAGAGTCCAGCTGGTCAATCCAGAGGCCAGGGAGGCGTCCACTCTGGTCAAGTTAATGTGAATAATGGACTGTCATAATTCTCTCGATCAATTTCCTGTAAGAAACTGAGAAAGGCTTTTGGAAAGATTACTAGCATGGCTTATATTCTGAAAAGGCACGGAGGTAACACATATAAAAGAAATATTGAGCTTTCAAAGGTGAGACTTCCATAACAAAAACTAGCATTGCTCCTTATCCCTGGTAGCATCCACATCAGCAGAAGAGTCTTCCTTAGCATCTCCATTCCTGTCTTCTTGCTGTGTAACCCTGGTAAGTCTTTCTGGAACCCAAATTGGCTGATGTTGATCCTGAGGAAACACACAAACAGACCCTCTCGTCCACACCAATACTGGGTCAGGGCCACTCCATTTTCCTGTCAATATGTCTTTCCACATTACCATGCCTTTATGAGTAGCATCGAGATCAGCATGGCGATCAGCTGCAGACTGTCCCTGCTTATCCAGAGTCAAAAAATTTAGGGTAAAGAGGGCTATAGCCACTCTCTCTCTAGGCTTGTGGCCAGAGGCTATTCCCCCTCTTTGTTTAAGAAGACATTCCTTTAGGGTGTGGTGTGCCCGTTCAGCAATGCCCTGCCCCTGAGGATTATAGGGCAAACCATGGTTAAGGTGAACTCCCATGGTCTTACAAAAGGACACAAAAGAAGTAGAGGTGTACGCCGGTTCATTATCTGTCTTTAAACATTTAGGCATGCCCCAGGCTCCCCAGGCTTCAAAACAATGAGCAATGACATGGCAAGCCTTCTCCCCAGAATGCAGGGAGGCAAACATAATTCCAGAAGAAGTATCTATAGATACATGAATATGTTTTAATCTTCCGAGCTCAGGGAAATGGGTAATATCCATTTGCCATAAATGTAGGGGGCATAGGCCTCTGGGATTAACCCCAATTCCCATCTTGGGTAACAATGGGGCACAAGCTTGACAAGCTTTCACTATATCTCTAGCATCAGCATGAGGAATGCCAAAGCAAGATGATAGGGTTTTAGAATTTACATGAAACTGGCTATGAAAGTGTCTTGCTAACTCCAGGGAATCATAGATTGCAAAATCTGCAACATTAAAACAGGTCTTTGAAGCTTTAACAACAATATCATTCCCTTCAGTCAATGGACCAGGTAAACCAGTATGGGCACGAATATGTTGAACAAAAAAGGGTTGTTCCCTATTCCAAATAAGAAATTGCAATCCTATGGTGGACTTTAGGTTTATTTTAGCTACAATTTCCAATTGTTTAATAGCATTTACTACATATTGACTATCAGATATCAAATTAAAGGAATGAGAAAATCATTCAAAAATCTTTATCACGATCTGTAATTCTATAACTTGAGGGGACACTGGAGGAAATTGGATGGTTACAGACAACAATCCTGCAACCAAAAATGCTCCACATTCTCTCTTAGAACCATCTGTAAAAATAGTAGGGCAATTTAACAAAGGCTTTCTATGGGTGATCCGTGGAAAGACCACAGGATGTGCATTAATCATTTGTAGTATAGGGTCCTTTGGAAAATGATTATCCATTATCCCATTAAAAGTACATCTCAAAATTGCCTAATCATCCACAGTGGCCGACAATATTTCAAGTTGGGCAGCTGTATATGGTATAATTAGGCTTGTAGGTTGGATGCCAAAGTGTTGAACACTCTGACGAATTCCCAGCTTGGCTAATTGGGCTACTGCAGTTAGATAATGAGTGAGTGTCTGAGCAGGAGAAATTTTCGGATGCACCCAAAGAAAAGGGGCCCCTTGCCATAATACTCCTGTAGGCTGACATTCAGTTGGCAATATGCATAATGCAATATCCTGGGATTCATCTCTACGCCTCAAGGCTGCATGTTGTATGCCCTTTTCCACTAATGTTAATGCCATTCTAGCTTCATTAGTTAAATGTCTAGGGGAGTTGAGGTCCGAATCACCTGGTAAAAATCATATAATGACTGTAATTGTTTATTGGACAATGAGAGATAGGGTCTAAGCCACTGTATATCTCCCAACAATCTTTGAAAATCATTCAAGGTATGCAAATTATCTGTGCAAATCTGGATTTTCTGAGGAATTACTTGTCCTAAAAATCACAAAGATAGGGGTATTCCAGGGTGAAGTAGATGGTTGTATATGACCCAATAGCAATTGCTCTATTACTAATTCCTGTATTGCTTGTAATAGGAACTTATTTCTCTGAGGGAAGTGGCCACTGAGGAACCCATATGGGCTCCTCAGACTTTCACGATATGGGAAGAGCTTCCTCAGTGGCCCCTAGGACTAATTCATGTATTGCTTGTCTTAACAATGTCAATTTGATACTATTAATAATGAACACATGACCTGAACTTTCACTCTCTTGCCTGATGTAATGTTTGTCTTAAAAGTTAAGAAATCAAGTATTAGAAGCACAAGGGCCTCTTATTTTTAATGCAACTAAAAAGGAAATCCCTTAAATACTGTGTGTTCTTCTTATTTAAGGGCTAGGCTAGTACCAAAGTTTACTGAAAATTAAGAGGAATGCATCAATTCACTACCCTTTCTTAAGCCAATTTAAAAACACCCAAACTTTTGCTGACCTCGTTCCTTTGATACATACTAATAGAGGGGGAAAAGAGAAACAAAGATGGTTTCATACTCCTGGAAAAACTTCTGCGGTTGGTATCAAGTGCCTTTTACTCCCATAATCAAAAAGTACCCCTTGTTCCTCAGCCGTCTTAAGGTCCTTTCCCAAAACCGAAACCTTATCCACGGCCTATAAGAACTTCTCCTTTCGATATTAACTTGTCCCAAAACTGGGAACTTATACTTTCACTTTCAACTCGTCCCAATACCGGGAACTTATATTGTCTCCTATCCGAGAACTTAACTTGTCCCACTTGCCTGGGAACTTTATAGTCTCTGAACCGAGAACTTGCCCTTGTCCCACTTGCCTGGGAACTTTATAGTCTCTGAACTGAGAACTTTCTTTTGTTCCACTTACCTGGGAACTTACCAGCTAGTTGCCCTGACTGTGCTGAGTTCTGAACTCCCAGTACTGGCCACCATTTGTCGCTTCTCTATCTGACCAGCTGATAGGAACGACGCAAGTCAGAGTTCTTCTCAACGCAGTTTATTCAGGATTCTTTACAATCTCCTCTCTGGAAGCCCTTCTCCCCTCAGCCCCTTAATGGCCGTCCTTTTATACCCCTGCCTGTCCCAATCAGCACCTGCCTCGTGGGCATGCCTCATTGGTGCACCTCAAACAGCCCAATTCTCGTGGCAGCGAGTCTGCGCAGTAGTTCTGCGGTTGTGGTTCAGTTAGGGAAAGGCACGCAGAGCGCAAACTGCCAAGAAGCAGGCCATTCATAAGATTTGGCAGGTGCCATTCATAAGATTTGGCCCAGGTGCCATTTTAGCTGGCCACGTCACCGCACCCGCTCCTCACAGGCCAGCTCACCTGCAACCCCAAATCCAGGGCCAACTGACCTCTGGACAATCTCTACTGTGCTGCCCAGGTGAGATGCAGGGCCTGCTTTTTTACTCTCATGACTGTCATGAGCAGGTTCAGATTTCCCACCTGCTGTAGGTGGCAAGTGATAAGAGTGGGGACAGTGAGGAGGACACAACAGACAAGAGGTAGACCTGGTTCTCACACACTCATGTTCTTGGATAATCTCATCTACAACTCCCACATCCAAGTTCAAATCTGCTGTGCTGTCCAAGTGAGGTTCAGAGCATGCTCTCCCAAGTGCTAGAGCAGGTGAGGGGCAGGGCAGCTCTCTCGCTCTGTTGACCAGGGCCAGTTCTCCTGCCTAGCAATAGGTGGCAAGGGGCAAGAGGTGGGAGCATCTCTCCCTTGACCATGTCACCTCATAGGAAACAAGTAGTGGGGCCAGCTCTCCCATGATCATGACCTCGGGGCTGGTTCACTGGTGCTCCCACTACCAAGTTTAGATCTACTGTGCTGCCCAGGTGAGGTACAGGGCCCGCTCTCCTGAGTACTGCACCTGGCTAGAAGTGAGGTCAGCTCTCCTGCTCTCATGCCCCAGGACCAGCTCTTCCAAAATACTCATGTGAGGGATGGGACCAGTTCTGCATGACACTTGGAATCATCTCAGGATTGGTCTCAGGAGTGCTACTGCATGCACTGTGTAGGAGTCATCTCTGGCATGGTCTGCACAACAGGTCTGCATGGTGCCAGCCTGGTAGTGATCTCAGGCTAGCTCTCTGTCTGAGAACTCTGGTGCTAGATGGGTGTTTGAGCTCAGGCTTACTTCCCCCACCCCCCAGAATGTTAGGCTACTAATCATTCAGATGTTCATAGGTCAGAACAATGAAAGTACACATAGCATGTCTCCTCTCTGCCACCTACTGACACACAAGTGACAAAGCAGCCAAACCTGTAATGGAACAATACATATATATATATATATATATATATATATATATATATATAT
>JADRCG010007975.1:0-12338 GCA_019844195.1 Rhabdomys dilectus
AGAGAAAGGGCTAAGTTCTTTCCATTTCCTGGCTATTATTAATAAAGTTGCTATGAACTTAGTTGAGTGAGTGTTCCTAATTGATGATGGAGCAGCTGTTGGGTATTTGCCCAGGAGTAGTTTTTCCACTATTACTTTATAGTACAGCTTGAGATCTAGGATGATGATTCCTCCAGAAGTTGTTTTACTCTTTCACTGTCTGTTAAAAATGTGTTGGAGTTTTGGTAGGGAGTGCATTAAATCTTTAGATCACTTTTTATAAGATGACATTATGTTAATTCCAGTAAACCAAGAGCATGGAGATCTTTACATCTTCTGATATCTGGAAGACCCAGCCACCTCCTCAGATCACACAGTAAGTGACTTGATCATTCACTGTATGGGTGTGGCCTTTCTTACAGTCCAGTGCCACAGTGAATTATGCTGTGGGAGTGCAGGAACCTTGAAGTGGAGATGCTCATGCCCAAGGTTTTACTTTCAATTAGTTAATTGGTTATAATTATTCCTTTACTATACTTTTTGTTTTATAGACAGTAACATTTTAGCCTATAGCAGCTTTGAACTCACTATTTTTAGTTAATTTTGCTAATTTTCTTTTTTGAAAAAAATATTCAAGGTGGTGAGGCAATCATAGCTAATTACACTAAAATAACCTCAGTGTTCTTTCACATATAGAACAAGGTAGTTCCAAGACAGGAAGCTGTCAGGAGCAGACAGGTTTCTAATCAAAATGAACATTAATACAGAAATGTGTTTAATGTCAATTCCGTAGACTTCTGATGTTTTGAAAACCAACTATCCATGTAAGGTAATCTGGACTGTTGTCTGTTAACTCCTATCATCTATTTCTAAATAAAATATAGAAATCCCATAATAATAAACTCAAAACCATGAATTTGCAATAGGCCTTTAACACACAGGCTAACCACCTCAAATCAGTTAAAAAAAAACTTGAAGGAAGACTGGATCTAAGCCTTGTTATACATATGTTATATAGGCACAATGCCTGAGAGTAACAATATTCATCTCACTTTTATATCAATAAGAATCTCATACTAATGAAAACCTTAAATTTGAAATCAAAGTAAATTTTGTACCATTTAAGAAATTAAAACTTCATCCTAATAACAATTATACATATTTCTACCAATAGGTTATGGCTATGCAATAAATCCTAGCTAATTCTCCCTGTTCCAACAAAGCCACTACTTTTCCCTAGAAAGACAGTCCAGTATAACTACTTCAGTCCACAAGCCCAGAAAATATGTGCGCTAACTCTTCATTAACTTCTTCAAGCTGATTATGGGCACTGAGAAATTAGAAGGGAGCAAGAAGAAGAGTAACTTGATAAGCTTCTGACGATGTGTCTTCACTGCATCCAGATGGAATTTCAGGACATCAGAGGTTTGAGCAGGCCTGCTCAGCTTGCTTGATGAGTAGATACACTAAGGCTGTGTATTCTGTAATATACAATTCTCAAAAGAAATTTTAGTATCAAAATAATTTTTTGTTTAAATTCTGGAATCTTGTCTTCTGGAAGCCTACCTCTGTCATGTCTAATCCATATAATTCTGGGAGTTTTTATGAGGGTATGCTCCCACCATCCTCCCATTCCCACTTCCATGCTCCCAAATTCCCCAACATTAGGGAGTCCAAACTTTCAGGCACTGAGGCCCTCCACTTCCACTGATGCCTAACCCCTTACCCCTTCTCCCCCCCATCCAATTACTATGAGGGCATGCTCTCACTATTCTCCCATTTCTGCCTCCCTGCTCTTGAATTTCCACAACACTAAGGAATTCAAACTTTTAGGCACTAAATCCAGCCACTTCCACTGATGCCTGGCAAGGCCACACTCAACTACCTATACAGGTGAAACCATGAGACCCTCCCTTTGTGTTCTCAGGCTGGAGATTTTAGAATGGCTTCTCCAGCTTGTTTCTTAGGACCATTTGCTTTAAAAATTGTTTTCCAGACTTTCACTCTAAGGTAGATTCTGTCTTTGTCACTGAGGTGGGTTTCTTGTATGCAGCAAAATGCTGGATCCTGTTTATGTAGACAGTCCTTTAGCCTATGTCTTTTAATTGTGGAATTGAGTTTATTGAAGTTAAGAGATATTTTTTAAAAAAAAACAGTGATTATTGCTTTGTGGTACTTTTGTTGTTAGAGGTGGAATCATCTTTGTATGGCTATCTTCTTTTGAAACTGTTGAAAAAAGATTACTTACTTGCCCTTTTTAGAGTATAATTTCCCTCCATGTATTGGAGCTTTTCCGCTATTATCCTTTGTAATGCTGGATTTGTAGAAAGATATTGTCTAAATTTGGTTTTGTCATGGAATGTCTTGGATTCTCCATCTGTGATAATTGAGAATTTTGCTGGGTAGAGTAGTCTGGGCTCGCATTTGTCTTCTCTTAGCGTCTGTATAACATCTGTTCAGCTCTTCTACCTTTTATAGTATCTGGTGAGAAGTCTGGTGTAATTCTGCTAGGTCTGCCTTTATATGTTACTTGGCCTTTTTCCGTTACTGCATTTAATATTATTTCTTTGTTTTTTGTACTTGGTGTTTTGATTATTATGTGACAGGAGGTACTTGTTTTCTAGTCTAGTTTATTTGGTGTTCTATAGGTTTCTTGTATGTTTATGGGCATCTTGTTTTTTGGATTAGGAAAATTTTCTTTTATAATTTTGTTGAAGATATTTATTGGCCCTTTAAGTTGGGAAACTTCACTCTCATCTATACCTATTATCCTTAGGTTTGATCTGCTCATTGTGTCCTGGATTTCCTGAATATTTTGTGTTAAACAACTTTTTGCATTTTCTGTTTTCTTTGACTGTTGTGTCAATATTTTGTATGGTTTCTTTTGCACCTGAGATTCTCTCATCTATCTCTTGTATTCTGTTGGTGATGCTTGTGTCTATAATTCCTGATTTCTCTCCTAGGTTTTCTATCTCCAGGGAGGTCTCCCTTTGTAATTTCTTTATTATTTCAACTTCCATTTTTATGTCCTGGATGGTTTTGTTCAATTCCTTCACCTGTTTTGTCGTGTTCTCTTGAAATTCTTTAAGGGATCATTATGTATTCTCTTTAAGGACTTCTACCTCTTTAGCTTTCTTCTCCTCAAATTCTTTGAGAGTGTTATGTCCTTTTAAAAATCCTCTATTATAATAATTAGAAGTGATTTTAAATCTTGCTTTCCTAGTGATATGGAAATTTTAGGACTTTCTTGTGTGGGAGAACTAGATTCTAATGATGCCAAGTACTCTGGGTTGCTGAATCTTATGTTCTTGCACTTGCCTTTTGCCATCTGGATCTCCTAAGTGCTGCCTGCTCTGTCTTTGACTGGAGTCAGTTTTCTTATTATCTTGGTGGTATCAGAATTATGTAGGGTGGGTGTTACTACTAGGGTTAGTGCTGGGGCCTAAAATATGCTCAGTGCTCAGGTGCAGACAGGAAGGAACCAGTGATCCAGGCCAGAAATGACTTCCTGAGTCCTACTACGTCCCAATTACTCCTTGTTTGGGGCAGCCATTGCTGTCAGCTTACCTAAGATACTGCCCAGGTTAGAGTTCCTGGGAGGCCTGCTTTCTCTGGGTTCTGTGAAATTAGAAGCAGAGCTGCTCAGTGCTCTGGCCCAGACCACCATACAAAGCTGTATTGTCTACAGTCTGTGTTTTCTATAAAGTTGAGATTGATAAATATATAACCATATTTCTTTGCGGGTGTCCTAGACAAGGCAGTTGAAATAAATTAGCCTTTATTTCAGAAATTTTAATTGATTAAGGAATGTGAAATTACTTAAATCTACCTCTATTTGTATTTATTTTTAATGAGGTGAGCCTTTTATGGACTGTACAAAGGCACTAAGTAATGAGTTAAACCTTTGCATTAAATATTTATTTACATTGCACCTGTTGCACTCCCTCTCAGTCTTTAATCATAATGTTCTTCATCATATCACCCTCCCTTTTGCCTCTGAGAGTTAGCTCCACACAAAGTACCCAGGGCATAATGTCTCTACCAGATTAGTTTAGATGTATTTGTATATGTATATGTGCCTGAGAGCTCTGACCAGCACCTATATGCTCTTTGGTTGCAGGCTTATTCTCTGGGAGATCCCAGGAACCAAGTTAGTTGACATTTAAGTTCCTTCAGTCCTTACTCTTACTCTTACATAGGATTCCCTGACCTCAAGTTAATGCTTGACTACAAGGATATACATCTACCTCAGTTTTCTGCTGCTAGAACCTCTCAAAGGATAGGCATGCTAGGCTCCTGACTGTAAACACAACACTACAGCTGTATTAATAATAATTTGAAAGATCATTTCCCAAGCATGGTATGGAACTTAGTTTAAACTTCTCACTTATTTAACAACATTGGTGTTAATTTGTACCTCCCCTAATGGTGAATGAAGTTGCCTTTCTCAAAATTGTGTTCTTAATAGATATTCCGGTGCCATAGAATTCCTTGCAACTGGAATCAGACACTATTACATTTTCAAATGGATGCTAACTACTTCATAATTTAAAAAAACTGAGACCTAGAGAGATCAAGAAACCATCACAATCAATGAATTTCAAGTGTAGATAAGTGTCTTTCAACAGAGGAATGGATACAGAAAATGTACACTTATACAACGGAGTACTACTCAACCATTGAAAACAATGAATTTATGATATTAGATAAATGGATGGAATTAGAAAATATTATCCTGAGTGAGGTAACCCAGTTACAAAAGAACACACATGGTATGCACTTACTGATAAGCAGATATTAGCCTCAAAGCTTGGAATACCCAAGATACAATTCACAGATTACATGAAGCTCAAGAAGAATGAATGTGCTTTGATACTTCCTTAGAAGGGGGAACAAAATACTCAAGGGAGGAATATGGAGACAAAGTGTGGAGCAGAGACTGAAGGAAAAACCATCCAGAGTCTGTTGCACCTGGGGATCTATGCCATGTACAGTCACCAAACACAGACACTATCATGGATGCCAAGAAGTGCTTGTTGACAGAAGGCTGATATAGCAGTCTTCTGAGAGGCTCTGCTAGAGCATGGCAAATACAGAGGTAGATGATTGAATTCAACCATTGGAATGAGCATGGAGTTTACAATAGAGGAGTTAGAGAAAGATCTAAAGGAGCTGAAGGGTTTTTACATCCCATAGAAAGAACATCAATATCAAACAATCAGACTCCTCAGAGCTCCCTGGAATTAAACTACCAAAGCAATAATACACATGGAAAAACCCATGACACCAGCTGCATATTTAGTAGAGGATGGCCTTGTTGCACATCAGTAGAAGGAGAGGCCCTTGGTCTTGTGAAGGCTCAATGCCCTAGTATAGGGCAATGCCAGGGCAGGGAAGCATGAGTGGTAGACTGGTTATCACCCTCATGAAAACAGGGGAAGGAAGGATTGAATAGGGGAAATCTAGGGAAAACAAACTGAGAAAAATTATAATATTTAAAATGTAAATTACAAAAATCAAATAAAAAATCTATAACTTTTGAGAGCTTAGCTAGGTTTCTTCCTTCATTTATATTCTTAGATCCTGTTTTTCTTCTTCCATTTTTTCAACACAAGGTTTCACTGTGTAACTCTAGCTGTCCTGGAACTTGCTCAGTAGTCAAGACTGGTCTTGAACTCAGAGACCCACCTAGCTTTGTCTCCTGAGTTCTGGGATCAAAGGCATATACCATCACCTGTTTGCTCTGTGATGCTCTCCTAAGAGGCATTTCATTAGAAGAACCACCAGAAATACATCATTCAGATTGCACTTCATGACAAAATGTGTTGTCCAGATGAGACTCTACAGCTGTTTAGTGTTCTCAAGTTATACCCTTGGTTTCTATGCTTTTACTTTTCCTAGAATGCTATGAGTAAAAGACTCAGCATAGTAGAAATACCAAGACCTGATCATTTGTCCTCAGTGTGGGCTTCTCCTAATGGATAACATTTGGGCCGAATCACTCATTGGCAAAAAAGGGTCATTTTTTGAGCTACTTTTTTTTTATCTCAGAGTCTCCATGGTTCATTGTACTTCATTTCCTTTTTATTTCTTATGGGTATTATTGCTAGTGCAAGGTCTCTTTCCAGGTATTCTTTTTATGCTTTGTTTTCCAGGAAAGAGCAATTTGGCACAGGAATTACATGGGGTGTTTTTTGTTGTTGTTCTTGTTGGGTTTGTTGAGAATGATGATGGTGGTTGTTGTGGTAGTGGTGGGTGTGTGTGTGTGTACATGTGTGTATCTGTGTGTGTGACATATGCTTACATGTAGATTTACATACTTATGCATTTACTTATGGAAGCCAAATACTGACATTGGGTCTTTTTTTTTTTTTTTTTTTTGGAAACAAGGGCTATTGTTGAACCTGGACTTCAACATCTTGGCTAGGTTACCTGACTATTGAGCATATGGGACTCCCTTGTGTCTGCCCCTCCAGCCTTATAAATACAGATGTGCATGCCCCCCAAAACACTTTTTTGTGAGTGCTGGGAAGCCAAACTTAGGAGCTGATGTTTGAATATAAAGCAGTTTAGCCACTTAAGCTTTTTCCCCTCAGATAAGTTTTTTTTTTTTTGATATTTCTAACACTGGACTTAGAAGAAATTAATCAAGTTTAGAGACCAATAGGTTTACTTCTTTCTTTTGTCTTTTACCTATGTGAATTGTCTTCCAATTGACATACAATTATTTTAAATTTTTAGCAATCTCTTTCAGGAAAGTGAGTCTAAAATGGTTAAGAAATTCTTACAATCTGGTACTAAGATGTACTAGATCCCAGGAAGTGCCCTTTTCTATACCCCTCAGACACTATATACAGATGGTACATGCAAACTTGGGCAAGCTAATGTGTGGCCTCATGTATGCACACAGACACACACACACATAATGAGATATAAAATGTTTTTTAAAGTTTTTTAAATGTAATCACTACATGTGTGTGTGAGAAAGAGAGAGAGAGAGAGAGAGAGAGAGAGAGAGAGAGAGAGAGAGAGAGAAACAGAGAGAGAGAAACAGAGAGACAGAGAGACAAAGAACAGATGCTTCTTGATTAGAGGCATCTGATTATCTGGAGCTAAAATAACAGGCAGCTATAAGTTTTCTGGGTGCTGGTAACTAAATTTAGTCTTTTTTGGAAGAACAGAAAGTACTCTTAGTGATTGATCCATTTCTACAGCCTCAAGTTATTCCAATAAATATATTCTAGTTCATCTAACTGTCTGTAATTGTGTGTGTTTTTGTTGTTGTTTTTGTTTGTTTGTTAATGGAGGTTTGTGAAACTTTTTATAGACTCCTTGAGAAGTGACCTATAATTTTTCTCAGTGCTGTTTCCAGTGCCCTAAGACTCTTTTGCTTTCTCCTTTAGCCAGCAAATTTCTTCTTGTTTTACTGCATGTTTGGATATCATTATTCTACCAGGTTTTTCTGTAAACCTCTTGGAAGAATTGTTCTATAGCATCATTACCACCATCATATGAATAACATCAGCACCATTATTACTTCATCACTATTGACATCTACTAAATCTTACTCAGTTTCTTATAAGCAGTTTCTTATAATAGCATAAATATTATTACTGTTTCTATCTTAGGGGTGGGAAGTCAGAGGCACAGAGGGTTCAAAGTTCAAACATCAAGAAAAGAAACCAAGAGCCTGAGTTTCAAAACTACTTTATAAAATTATACCCCAAAAAACATCAGCTCCTATTTTTTACTTTCCTAGAATCTTAATCTTAAAAGATGAATGATTTAAAATAAATGATCAATAGTCAACAAGCATAACTGGAGAGAGAGAAAGTGAGAGAAAAGGAAACCATTGGTTCAGCTGTAGATAAAGTAAATCCTGTGGTCTCCTGATTCTGGAGAGTTTGAGAGTATTTTCTGCTTTCCACTCATCTGTTTAACTTCCTCTCTTTTCTCTACTTTCTGATTTCTTGAAATGTAAAGCAGAAAAACAGAAACAGCATGTTTACTTCAGAAACAACGTGATTACTGTTATGATATGTCATTTGAGCCACGGTTGACAATTCCATAACAGAAGACAGATTTGTATGGACAAAGCATAATATTAATCTATGTAAAGTTTTGGTGACAAAGGTAGTTTGGAAATGACACAGTGGAAACTATTCTTGTTCTTAAGTTATACACACAAAAATGGACAGTTATGTCAATATATGATTGTACTTAATAGTGGCTGACTGGGAGGAAGCCCAGAAAACCTTGTCTGTTCACATTTTTCTTGAACCTTCTTTGGAAGTAATTCTTTATTCATAGGCTCTGGACAAAATCTCTGGAGTGAGGAATTTATGAAATATTGCTAGAGAGTTTTTTAAGACAAGATGGGAGGAGAACTAGAGCAGCATTTTTAGAATTTTTGGTTACCTTGAGGACAAAAGTTCTGCTTGAGGAGAGGAATCCCAGTTACTATACCTTGTCTTGGGAAAGAATAGAGAAAAGGAGAAAAAAGAGCAGGCTGTGAAAAATCAAAGAATGCAGAGCAATAGTCAATCAACAGTGCATTGTTTTCCTAGGAACTTTGCTAAATTTTGCATGTAATATTTAAAATCATCTTTAATCACTTCTTCCCTCTAGGTCCTGTTGACTTAGCTGGCTTGGTTGTGTGTGTGTGTGCATGTGTGTGTGTGTTTATGATATACTAACATATATACTATATATGTTAACATATATTTTAAGTATATTAATATATGTGTGTGTTTGTGTTAATATAATATAATATAAAAAATATTATATTATTTTTGTTATATGCTGTAAGATATACTATATTAGGGACGCTAAACATCTGATATATGATATTGAAATAATATGTCATCTGTACACTATATTATATATGATGTCAAAATATGATTTATGACATATGAAAAAAGTATAATAAATAATGCATTAAAACATACTATGTTTTATTTATTATAATATAATAAATTAATTATGTTTTATATTAAATATTTAAAATAATGTAAAATAAAATATATGTTTTATGCAATATATATCATAGTTTTACAATGTAACAAATACAATATATGTTTTATGTATGTAAAATTATATACTGCATATATAATATAATAAAATATAATGATTATTATTTATTTTAATATTTTTTTTAAATTTTGCCCCTGCATTGTTTATTTTCTCAGATTAATACTACTGAAAACTTCACAATGATATATATTTTATGTCTATTTGGTCTCTTTCATGCAGTCGAAGGCACAATACTGAGCCTAAAAGCTTTTTCTCAAGCTGAATTTCTTGTTCCACTCACGTCTGCAAAATGGCCATCACAATTTTTCAGCAAAATGAAAACTGTATTGACTAATGTCTGTATTTATTATTAGCTGAGGCCCATTCAGGCAGTTTAAAACAGCTTGGCAGTGAGGACTATGAGTATACCCCAAAACTCAAATTTTATATTGTGGTAAACCTACAAGTTTCTTTCTTGATGTAATTCTGATCAACAGTAGTTGAGGCAGGTGTTACTTCTGCATGTACTTTTATCTTGACATTATTATTCTGAAGTAATTTATTCCTGATGATGTGTAAGGGGTGTTTGGGGGAGGAATAAAACTTTCCTGGGAAGTCTATAGAGAGAAAGCACTCAGTCATCAACATGGGAAGTAGTTAGAAATCTTAAACCAATTATAAGCTGGTCTCAGACTTTGGAAGAAGATGATGATGAAAGGCTTTTCTGTGTACCAGGAATGTCTCCTGGAAACAGCACCATGATTTTTTTGAGCTCTGAGGGGAGCTAGTTCCCAAGGAGACAATAGAACTTCTCTGTGACATCACTAGTGACATTCACTGGCATTCTTTTGCATTCCAGAGAATCCTGGCTTCCTTTGTGATGTCACGTCTGTTTAGGCATCACCACTTGCTTTTGGGACAATTTTGCAGTGCATTTACTGATCTACCATAGATATATTGAGAAAACTGAGAAGATTACTTAGGAGAGAGAAAGAATGGCAAAGATAGACCAGAAAGAAAGAAGGTAGCTGCCCTTCTGCCTCAGTTTAAAGCAGGAAGAAATAAACAGTTTTGTGAGAGGAATAGAAAGCTCAATGCAGGAAAAGAGGCCTTCATGAAGGAGGTAGGCTTAAACTCTGTTTTTCTATAAATGGGTTCAAGAGCAAAATCATCTGGGAAGATTCTGGACATTATTGGTAATCAAGATTCTTGAATGTCAAGAACTCAAGGACATCAGTTGACCCAATCAACCCAGAGCCAGAAGAACAAAGCTCTTGTGTTGAAAGTTGTTGGCTTTCACTATTACAGGGAAAGTGATTTTGAAGGACTTACAAAGAGAGCCTTCGGGAGCAGAAGAGAGTTTTTTCCCAATTTAGGGCAGGATATTCTCCCTTTTAATAATCCCTTTAGATGTAGTGACATTAGTAATTGGGAGAAAACTGTGCTTCAGAAGTCATTATTGTCTCAGGCTTTACAGCAGAATAATTCTGAACTCTTCTTCCTGGCTGTTGTCACCATTTATATGTATGGGTGTAGTACTGTACCCTAGTGCAGGAAAGCCTTGTCTACAGCAGTAAAGCAGGATGGATCCTGGTTCTTCCTTCCCAACTCTGGGTTTCCTGAGCTTTCCTTGAGTTGACTTGGTGGATCTAGTAAAATTGATCTTCTCCTGTTTTGTTTATATACAGTCATGTGCCTGGAGTGATCTGACATGAGATGTGATTACCTTCACACTCTCTGATAGCTTGTGGTCTATGCTTATTTTTTATTTGCTTCTGAAACCCACTGTCTTTAGGGTGCTATGCAGCCTAGTTGAATCTTGTTCAGCTTTGAATAATTCACATAATTCCATTTACTTTGTCATCTGATCTATGATCCCTGGGGAGATTGATCAAACCAGATTGCTGTGATTCCTCAAACCCTTCTAAAAGAAATGAGATCTGAGATGTAGTGGGGTCATCCCACCATGCACCCTGTCAATAACTGATTAAGTAAATGCACAGAGCCTGATCCTAGTGAGACATCACCTCAGTGGTGCTCCCTCTTCTCAGATAACTCCAGACCATCTCATGTTGATATGCGATTACTCACAAACCATTTCCTCAACTCTGTTGCATGTTAAACCAGGGTTGAAATGGACGGGACATCTTTTTAATGTCACAATAATTCTGTCTGTGAATCATAACATGATTAAGAATCATTAAGTGATATCAGTACTGTGGCCACTGCTACACCTTACTGACTGTGGCTCTCTTTGTGTACTGCTGTGCTAGGTTTAGAATGTCTTCTGCTTTTAGCTGGCGTTCATAGGGGACGAATGTAGAATGGCCTCCATGTGAGAAAGCAAGATGCTTTCTATGTCATCTATTTAACAAAGATAGTTGTAACTGCCCAGGATAACTTCCAAGCTAACAACTCTGACTCTTGAGGAATATTTGATTCCTTTATAGTGGTGGTGCTGTGATCACAAATTGATCTCCCTCATCCCCGTATGTCATGTGACTACTTGCATGTTCAGTTCACTAGAGGTGTAAACAGTGTTGGGTCTGTTATACACTGACTTAGTCTGATGGATAATCTTTGTCTTCATGATATATATATCATGAATATATATATATATATATATATATATATATATATATATATATATATTAGAGTTTTGATCTATATATATGTGCCTATGTGCCAGTAATTACATACATACGCATGCTTAAATCTCATTTATAACCTTTATGCTCATAACTACACACATATATATGGTAGAGTCTTACTTATAACTTTCATTTTCAGAAATATATGTATATATATATATATATATATATATATATATATATATATATCAAAACTCTATCATTACCTATGTGTCAGTAACTTCATACATATATACATATGGGAGATTCTCACTTATATCTTAAGTGCCTAGAACCACATACATAAATGTGGTAGAGTCTCATTTATTACCTACAGGACCATGACTACATACATGAACATTATAGAGTCATTTATAACCTAAATGACTACAGCTATATTCATGCACATAGTAAAGTCTCACTTGTAACCTGCATCCCTAGAGTCACATATTCATACATGTTAGAGTCTCAGTTGGAACCTATGTTCCTCTAGCTACATACATACAAATGGAAAATTCTCATTTATAACCTATGCGCCCATAACTACATACATACATATATACACATACATATATACATATATACATACATACATATATACATTATACATACATATATACATACATATATACATACATATATACACATATACATATATACACATATACATATATACACATATACACATATACACATATACACATATACACATATACA
>JADRCG010007975.1:12348-50678 GCA_019844195.1 Rhabdomys dilectus
ATATACACATATACACATATACACATATACACATATACACATATACATATATACATATGTACATACAAATGAGTCTCAGTCATGACCTACATGACAATGACTACTACATACATGCACATAGTAGAATCTCATTTAATACCTAAGTGACCATAATTACATGGGTGAGTCTCATTTATAAATTACATGCCTATAAATACATGCATACACATGTTAGGGACTCATATCTTACATGCCCAGAAATATATGGTAGAGTCTTAGTTATAACCTATATAACCATAACTTCATACTTCTATATATTAGTCTCAGTTATAATCTATATACCAAGTATATACTTATACAACATAGAGCTTATTTATGACCTATGTGCCAGTAATTACATACATACAAATGCTTGAATCTCATTTATAACCTTTATGCTCATAACTACACACATATATATGGTAGAGTCTTATTTATAACTTACATTTTCAGAACCACATACACATACTTGCTGCAGTCTCAGTTATAATGTACATGACAGTAACTACCTACATGTACATGGTAGAGTTTTATTTATAACATATATGCCCAGAACGATGCACACATACATGGTAGGGTCTACATACCTACTATTACAGAACATTG
The DNA here is from genome assembly GCA_019844195.1 of Rhabdomys dilectus. Classification (NCBI taxonomy): domain Eukaryota; kingdom Metazoa; phylum Chordata; class Mammalia; order Rodentia; family Muridae; genus Rhabdomys; species Rhabdomys dilectus. The sequence continues at coordinate 12,973 of JADRCG010007975.1, forward strand.
TAAACTATCAAAAATCAGACTGTGGCTGGGCGGTGGTGGTGCACACCTTTAATCCCAGCACTTGGGAGGCAGAGGCAGATGAATTTCTGAGTTCGAGGCCAGCCTGGTCTACAGAGTGAGTTCCAAGACAGCCAGGGCGACACAGAGAAACCCTGTCTCGAAAAACCAAAAAATAAAAATAAAAAAAATCAGACTGTGGACAGAGACAGGAAGAACAACTCAAAACTCAGAGGAAATGTTACACTAGCTTATTTATTCATAAGTGGCTGACAAGTAGTGAAATAGATTCTCATTCTCTCTCACACACATATTTTTCACCAACCTCCCATCTGACCCCATGTTCTCAGTGACAGGTAATGCCACTGAGGTTTGCATTGTATACTTCTCCATTTTGAGACTGAATGGACTTGATGTGGGGAGCCAGCCACTTTTGGATCCAGTGGGAACTATGTCCAAGTTGCATATTTCTGGAATGGAAGGAAATTGTTCTGCAGTGTGGGTTTTCTTGTTCAGCAATGTGCCATAGTGGTTGGTGGGCCAAAATTTTCACAGTGATGACATCTCTTTGGGGTTTTTGGAAATGAGTAATTTTGTGAGGGCCATCCAGAGTTTTAAGTTACTTTCTACAAAATTTAGGCATTTTTCCTTATCACTTGCACACACACAAACACACACACACACACACACACACACACACACACACACAGCATGTTTTAATAGTGAATACTTCTCTGTATAGCAAGGAAGGATTATTATGTGAGTTGTGCTTTGTTGCAGTTTTATAATGAGTTGAGTAAATATAAGAGCTTATCCCAGGTTTTTGAACCTGTAAGAATAGGGCTTGCTTTTGACTTTTGTACTGTCCAATCGGACATTTGCCAACCGTGATATTGGAGGCATGATAAAATATATCCAAAATATGGGAATCCTGAATGAAATATTTTTCATGCATTATGTTTAATCCTCAGGTTTTTCAGTGTTTATAGTCCTTTTTGGTGCCTTGATATAAAATTTGGGTGGTAGGCTAGTAAGGTTACAATAGTAGCTAAACACTAGAATATTTGTTGCTGTTACATTGGGTTTCTTGTATCTAACGTTGTTAATGCCTGTGTAGTTAAAAGTAGGCATTATTCTGCTGTTCATTTATAGAGTACCTGACTGGGATATTTCTTCAAACTTTGTGGGTACCTTCTTTTCTGGAAATTTAACTGTGGTGATGTTTCTTATTGTATCACACAGTATAAGGAAATCCACTTATGTGCCATTTACTGCTGTGTCACAAATGTACCTATTTTATATTCTACTTTATTATCAAATGTAGTCATATAATGTTGCGGGTTATGACTGGTGACAGTTTGCAAAAAATAATATAAAATATGTTCCTGTTGGATTCATGGTTATATTTTTCTTTTTAAATCCAAATGTATTATTTGTTGGTCTTCTATGGATATATTCCTTAACATTGATAATCTCCCCCAAAATGGGTATTGGTTTCATTATGTATTTCCATACATCCTCTGCCCTATTTGTGTAGTATTAGTTCTTTGATGCCTGAGTGCAATAGGTAAGGTGCATTCATAGTCTCCAGTTTCTTTAAATAGTGGTAAAAATGATGCTATATTTCATACTTTTTTAAAGTAGGGTGTGTGTAGCCTGTTTTTGATGGTAATACAATGCTGTTTGTGCTTTGTTTGCTCCATGTGTGATTAGTATTTTATGTTCTTCTTTCTCTGGTATTTTTAAACAATGGTTTTGGCTAAAGCAGTTCCAGATAATGCCTGGCAGTCAATGTGTCTTTTTCTGTTGTCAATCCATTTGTCCATGAATATCCATGATCTACACAAAGGCATTTATGTGGTGCCTTCAGCATTGTGCATAAGTTATTTGGTGTTTTTTTTTTTTATTTTATGTACTGTTGTCCTCCATGGTTTTGGTAGGATGCTGGTTAATACTAGTGGATGTCTATAATGTTCCATCCCCAGGTCCATGGCTGTTTCTCAATCTTCCCAAGGGATCCATAGTCATGTTTCTATTCTGCTGGCCTATTTTAAGTCAGGGTTATCATTTAGCTTGTCAAACCAGGGTAGGTTTGAAAAGCTTGCTACACAGAGACAATTTGTGTGGTTCCATGTCCTCTGGAGTTCTGGGTATAATTAATTGGATAACTCCCTGACATAATTAATTCTCCATGCTTTAGGTAGAGTGGGTATGGCACTCTTAAGTTGATGAGGTATGGAAATTCTGGGATTCAGTTCATATTTGATATGGGTTTACATGGGTTTTATACTATTGTGGGCATAAGTAAGGAAATTTCTTCTTCCTCTTCCACCTCACAATACTCTAAATAATCGCATACTTATTCTTCTCATGAAATTGTTGTAAAGTTGAACCACATGCCAATATTATCACCTTTTAGGTCTTTATACATCAGGGTATAAGTATATAATTAAAGGAATGTAGAAACTATGGCTAAGTTAAAATCAAAGGTGATTACAACCTCAAGTTTTTGTTTATAAACTTCTTTCATGTTGAGTGTGTTCTGTCTGACCTTGCATCATTTATACTATTTGTTATTAAAGATTGTTCTAACACTAGAGTTGTTGTACCATACTTCATTTAAGTGGCACTTTGTTGGATTTATTTTATATCTATTTGCTACAACATATAAGTAATATTTGGATAGTATTATGTTGTCTGTGGTCTAAAGTCTTCACAACCTTTGAACCACTGATAATTTAAACAGTAAGCATACATGGTCCAGAAGTTGCCTATTCTTAATTTGTATGTTGCCAATATTCTATTACCTGTCAATCATCTGTGTATTTTTATAGTGTCTAGAACTTCACTTCTATAGGTGGTGCATGATATTTGTGGTTTGGGGTGTAATGCTTATTTGTAACTGGCAGATAAAAGATAGGCTTGGTGGGCATCTGTCATAGCAACTAACATCTTGCTAGCTCCAACCAATTTAATTATACTGGTAAGTCAGAGTTAACCTTTTAAATAAAATTAACAGTACGACCTGGGCCTACAAATTTTCTATGCCCTAAACATCTGTCGGAATGTGATCTAGGTCCTTTATTTTCACTGTTGCACTAAAGAGATTAGGTATTTTTTGCAATCCAGGGCATAACTTTGTAAAAAATAGTCTACCATAGATTACAGTAAATGAGGAACATACATGTTTTTGATAAATTATTGATGGACCACATCATATTACAGATAGGAATAATATAATTTTGCATCATTTATACATAAATAAGGTCATGAGAATAAATTTCTCTTTGTGGTCAGGAGGTTACTTGCAGCCAATAAACTTGTATGATAAAGCTTCTCTTGCTGAAAAGTCATTTTGCCAGTATGTTGCCTGAAAACAATGGCCCAGCTTCTATGCTGGCACCACAAAAGAAACCTGAATTTCCTTAGTATTAGATCAAGAAAATTACATCCTGCTTTACAAAGGGAGTCTATTACAGAACGTTGTGTCTGATCATACCTAAATAAGAGATATATGCTTGGGTTTATCCTCTATAACTATTCTATCCAAGGAATATCTTTCACATAAATAAATAAACATTTTTTATTAACTATTAACACAGCAGAATCCTATCTTCATGGATGATGTTGCTAAATAAATATGTAATTTATTTTATTACATATTAGACAGACATGGAGGTATAAAATTTGCAATCTCATCACCTGAAGGGCAGAAGATGTTAGATCTGTGTGAGTGTAAGCAGAACAAGTACAGAATATCATATGCATGAATCACATTGTATCAGAAACATATGGTTGCTGAGAAAGAACTTCTTGTTGACTAGACAAGAACAATACTGTAAGGTATTCCTCTCCTGGCAGTGGGTCTTAGACTTGCTGAACTGTAACATACCATCAAAGGCAAATTTTTGATGTACAGGTGACCTAGAAATTTCCACTCACTTTCCCCAGCCTTGTTAAAACATCTTTTGGAGTTCCGAGAAGTGCTGTTACAGCTTTTCTGAGAATTTCTTTATCTGGACTTCCATCTACTTCCATCTGCACATGCTGCAGAATTTTCTCCGGTCTTCTGTGATATTGTTCATTAAAAGAGGTATGTAATGTAGGATTTTGCATAATAATGCATAGGCTTTAATACAGTGGCATCTAGATACAGAAGTTCCCAAGAGTGAGATGTTTATCTAGACAAAGGTTTTCCAGGGAGCTTCTCGAGAACTAAATACCTGTTTGAATGTAAAGAGTAACAAGAAAGAAAAACAACCAACACATATAGCCAGTGAATACAAGACTGATAGACCACATAGCCCAGAGACTTTATTTAAGGTGGGAATATGTGTTTACACTTTGCATAACTGCTCTTCATAAGAGTTTCAGAACTCTACTATGCATCAATTGAAAACTACATCTGTTGTGTTCTATGGAGCATACTCCATTAAGACAGACAGTATTGAAGTCATTATAAAACTGTCCCCATGAATCTTTAAGATTTTAACCTTCTCCCCAGGCTCATCAGAAGTTTTTTTCACATTCTTGGTGATATATGCAGCTTTGAATTGTAAGCTCCAGAAAGGAAGAAATCTCCAGAGACACTCAAAGAAAAAAGATTAAGAAAACATTACCTGATCTTCTGTAAGTATGATTCAAGAAACGGAAAAAGGGAAGAATCCACATTGGGCTGAAGGCTATATGCCATCCAAACCAATGATAATGAAAAGCTTTCATTTGTCATTTGCACTAGGATCTTCTTACAAAGTACTTCACATCTGTGATATCTTATGACCTGTGTCATGAACCACAAGTTACTCAAAATTTTGTGCATATCACTTTACCTATCAGGAAAACATGTAAAATTGGGACATGTTATAAAATTCTTTCTCTTTTGGACTTCATCTTCAATCAGGGCAGCAGGGTATACTTGCCAGTAACTAAGTTTTTCTCAGAAAGCAAAATTTACGGAATATTTGTGTATAGATAGAAATCAAAAATCACATTACATGAACAGAAAAGGTGATTGGGACGGTGGATTAAAAAAAGGGTGAGTAAAATAAGTGGATGAATAGGTAAACAGACAATCCATGGAGAAATTCAGCCAGACAGTCACTTGAACCAGTTGACTGTTGTGAATAGATATTAGTCGTTATGAATTTGACTGGTATCCTCTGGTTCATGCTTATAAATCAAAACCAGTTCTCCAAGTGCTGTTTCAGAAAGTCCACATATCGCTCCAATTTCTTACCCTCCTTCATAAAATGTGCACCATCTTCTTCAGCTGGGTGTTCTCCATTAAGAGACAAGTGCGCAGGTTGTTAGAAACAACTTCTGTGTAAGCTTCTGTGAGCCAGAGAGTCCTTCTAGTTTTCATTAACCGAATGTACCCCAGTTTACAATTAAGACTTAGGAAAAAGCCTAATACAGCCATAACTGAAATCCTAAAATCATAAACAAAGAAGAGACAGCTCAGAAAAGAATAAACAACTTCTTAAATTCTCAATATCAATAATGAACCATGATAATTCAGAAGAAAGCAGAATCTCCTCCTGCCCTTCAGATTGTCTAGCATAGTGGAAAAACATCTAAAAGTAGAGGGCAAATATCTTCAAGGTAGGTAAGGAGAACAACAACAAAGGGAAGGACATTTTATCTACGATTTCTAAAACAATCAGCTCTGTAAAACCCTGACTCAGATCCACAGAGCCATGCATCACATGTGGTGAAACACTTTTCTGCCTTGAACCTTCTGAAGATTGCAAACAAATACTGGTAAGGGTAAAAGTCTCTTTTACATTTAGCAAAACTGAGCCCAAAGGACAAAACACTGGTGATGGCTAACAAGCTTTAAAGACAAAATCAGAGGAAAACACTTTCTAATCTAGAAACAAAGAAAGGCAAAAATGACCTTTCCACAACAGGTGGACTCCCTGACAGGCATTTATCAAAAGAAACCTGATTTTTTCTTATGCTCTTTGGGTGTTACTGTGAATGGAATGTTTTCATTTTCCAAACTCTGCAGTTCCACAATATCTGCTTATCATCACTTTTGAAATTCTCATAGAAAGTATTGAACTGAGGTCTGTTCTGTCCCCAAGAGGTTAGATCCCCATGAATACATGCATAAGGAATATTATAAATTTCTTTTGTATCCTATGATATTCACAAACCAGAGATGGCAAATTCTGGATCCTGTGTACTATGACAACATGGTACTGACAAAACTTGTTGTCCCAATCCCCGGCAAACAGAAATCAAATATCTAGATGGAGTAAACACTGGCTGTATTTATTTTGTACCTGGAAGATAATATAGCTCTTCATATTCTCAGAAATATTATGTCACAAGCCATGGACCACTAAAATTCTGTGATGTAATTTTTCCATATTTCACAACAGAGCTTTTAGAAGTTTAATAACAATGAATGGATTATTTAGACAGTGTGCATAATTCTGGGGAGGAGATCAAACGTCGTGAAACCTTTTTAATCTGCTGAAGGAATTGCAACATGCCAGTAAGGTGACAGTATAGGCCAAGAACAATGCTATTTGAAGTAATTCTACCAAACCAAAGTCTGTAGAAGGGAAGAGCAGTAATGTTCTACTCTAACTTGAAATTTATTAGTCCATTCCTGTATTTATTTTGTTACATATTATAAATTATATTATATTTCTTATGTCATATATATTGATATTAACAAATGTATATATTCATATGTATAATATATAATACTGGTGTCATGAATCATTAGCAGCTAACCTGCTGTAGGGGAGTACTTGATCTCTTTCTATGTCAATCGTAAAAGATGTCTGCATTTCCAGAATCATCATATGATGTTATGCCTGTGATGTCACTCCCATGATGTCACTCCTATGATGTTACATCCGTGTTAAACTCCTGATGTCACATCATGAAATCATACCCTTGATTTCACTCCTCTGCTGTCATATCTGTGATTTTATACCCAGGATATCACATCCAAGAAGTCACACCCAACATGTCATACCTATAATCCCACCCATGTAAAACTGATGTCATATCCATGATATCACACAATTGGTGGCACATTCATGGTGTCACACCTATGATTTCATACCTGTGAAGTCATACCTCAGTGACCTGAAGATTTTTCATGATTGAGACAGATCATTATTGCAGTCAAAAAATTTAATAAATAAAATAATAATGATAATGATAATACTAATATTAATAATGAATAGAGTGAACCATGAACTACAGCTACAGCTAATAGACTATTGATCACAGAAATTGAATATTGATGGCACATGCTGAATAAAGATTCAGACTTATTCAATTAATTATTTATTTATTTATTATGTATTTATTTTCTGAATAAATCAAAGCAATCAAATTCAATTGATTTTAATGAGAATTCACACAAGGAGACAGTAATATATAAATACCCAACATATAGATGCTATTCTATGGCTGAAGCTTTTTATATGATCATCTGAAAATAGGTAAAACCATGAAGAAATTTAATATATCCTTATGTATTATTGGATAATATATTATACGTAATATGTTACAATAACATATTAATATTGAGGGGGACAACAAGGTTCCTGTTGGTAACTTTCTGTCTTGTTGGATGGATGAGACAATTGCTTAGCAATAAATAATATTAAGGGTGGCAAGACCCTTTCTTTCTTGGGGGTTGTGGGCCTTGAACCTCTGAGAACTCAGAGCAGGCCTGCCTGGATAGTGAGAGCTTTCTTGGTTGTATCAGAGCAGGTGCCTCCAGGAAACTTGGTAGGGAGGGAGAAGTGGAAAGCAATGGCAGACTTCTCTCCTAGAGGTGGTTAGAGGAATCTTCTTCTACCAGTTGTGACTTAAACTCTGGTAGGTACAGGGGTAGACCTCTGGAGACTCTCAGTGCTCATGAAAGGAAAGGCTTGCTGTTGGATAGTAAAAAAGCACTTCACAAACGACCATAGCATTCATCATCTGGTAAAGAGAGGTTCTTCTGCCCTAAAGGATATACCTGTAAGTATATATATTGGCGATACTAAAGAAGATAGTATGAGGTTTGTAAGTAGGTAGGTAGCTAGATAGGTAGGTACGTAGGTAGGTTGGTGGGAAGGTAGCTATGTAGTTAGGAAGGTAGGAAATAAGTAGGTAGATAGATAGATAGATAGATAGATAGATAGATAGATAGATAGATGATAGATAAATAGATACATAGTTTGATAAATAGGTGACAGACAGATATTAAGTATGTAGGTAGGTAGGTAGGCAGGTATATATGTAGTTATCTAGGTAGGTAGGAAAAAGATAGATAGATAGATAGATAGATAGATAGATAGATAGATAGATAGATAGATACATACATACATACATACATACATACATACATACATACATACATGAATACATAGATAGATAGTTACATAGATAGGTGGAAAGCCAGGCAGCAGTTGTGCTGTGGTAGTGAGCAGTTGCAGAGAAAGGTTGAAGGCACCTTGAGAATTTCCAATGGGCATATTCTAAGGACCTTGGTGTGAATTAGTCTAGGAGAAGTTGATGAGGGAGTGCTACAGAGATTCTGACGAGACAAGTGATCAATTCTCATTTTGCTTTGTGTCTAGGTGCCTGTCATCTTGGGACAACTTCAATCTCTTCAGAGAGCTCTGAGTTGCATGTATGCCTAGCCCTTGCATAGGTAGGTAGGTAGGTGGTTGTGTACTAGGATACAGTAAGAAGGATCCATGGTGACATAGACATTTAGAGTGATTTGGGGACTTTGGAAAGTGCTTTTGTGCCTCTGAGGTGGACAGATTACTGGATGATTTTGTGGGGCAGCATCCAATAGAACTCATATTGAGGTGAAACTGAGATACCAACCTGTGTGCCTGGGTAAGTAGAAAAAGGTTTTCAGGGGGCCCTTCTTTACATCTTTCACCACACTCTGGGCTCTGACCAGGGAAACTGAAGGCCTCATAGCACACAGAACAGCCCACACATTGCCTTGGGTCCACTGCAGAGCCTCCTGCTGCTAAGTAGGAAGCCAGTGTTGGGACTAGTACACACAGAGAAGGTTGATTCCCCAACCTCACCCCATGTGGAATCTGTTCAACAATAGCAATATTAAAAAATAATAATGCAATAAAGCAATAATAATATATTAATAGTACTGATTATAAAATACAAATAAATATTAATATTTATATAATGATATAATAATAAAATGTTACTTCTATTAATAGTAAAATAATAATACTAAAATAATATTTTAGTAATAATATAGTAATAATAATATATTAATAATATAGTAATAATAGCACAAAAGTAATACTATAAAATGTTGATGTTAATCATAAAATAATATAAATAATAATAAAATAATAATAAAATAATAATAAAATAATTGTAAAACAAAAACAAATTGTTAACAATACTTACAATAATAAAAATATATATGATAATTCAAATAAATATTAATGATAATAATAATAAAAATGATGCTATATTAATAAAGTTATATTACTGATGATATGGATAATAATAATAAAATAATAAGGATAATAATAAAATAAAAACAATAAAAATATTACAATTAGAATTATAGTAATTAAAAAAACAACGAAAAGAAGAAATTGTAATGACATGAGAATAATCAAATATTAATGCCGATATTAAAAATATGAATAAGACTAATAAATATTAATGACAATAAAGTAATAATAAAAAATTATAAGGTATTGATATTAACAAGATAAATAGTATTGATAATAATAGTATAAAAGTATGATATAATAATCATAATAAAATAATAATAAAAGAATGATGTTAATAATAGTTCTATAATAATGTAATATGGTAATAATAGTAATAATCATAAATAACATTTAATAATAATAATAAATTATAACACTAATATTTATACAGCATAAATAATAATTTTATAATATAATAATAATATAATATAACATAATAAAAGACTGATAATATGTAATAATATAATAATAATATTTTAAGAAAATAATTAATAACAATATAGAAATAAAATAATATTAAAATAATTATTTAATAATAGTAATGTGATAATAATGATATAAAAATGAGATAAATAACAATAACAATGAAATAAAAATGATATTAAAATTGATTAAAATAATAGTTACATAATAATATAATAGTATTACTAGTAATGTAAAGCAGACAGTGGTAGTGCACGCCTTTAATCCCAGCACTCAGGAGGCAGAGACAGGTGGATTTCTGAGTGTGAGGCCAGCCTGATCTACAGAGTGAGTTCCAGGATAGCCAGGGATGCAGAGAAACCCTGTCTCGAAAAGCAAAACAATACAAAATGTTAATAATAATAACATAATATATATGTAATATAGTAAAATAAAGGTAATGAAGAAATAATATTAATAATAATATGATTTCATAAAATAAAATAATATTAATAATAATATTAATAATAATAATAATAGTAATTTAGACTCTTTGAACCTTGAGGAAATGTGTCTCTGGTAGGTCTGTACTTGGTCATACACCAGAGCTTATAAATTTGCTTGTCTCTATAATAATAATATAACAATACTAATGCTAATAATATTGTCATAAAATAATTATAATGATATAAAATAATACAAAAATAAAATAATATTAATGTTAATAAAATAAAAATAGTAACAATATTAATGAAATAATACTAACAAAAATATATTATTAAAATATTATTAATAAACAGTAATAATTTTAATAGATGATACTAGTTATCTTTATATGATGTTTGAATAAAGTAAAATAGCTAGAGTGGGCTACCTGGGTGTGTTGGTGTCAATAATTAGAGGCTGCAAATCATCATCATCATCATCATCATCGTCATTGTCATCTTATAATAATACATTGATAAGATTAATATAATAATATTAATATAATCATAATAACAAAGATGTAATATTAATATTATTGTAAAAGTAATAATAAAATAATTAAAAATAATATTAATGATAATATTGATAATAAAATAAAATAAAATATTTAACTTTATTTGACATTTGATTAGTGTAACTTGGCAAGCTTCATGGGTGTCAACCTCCCAACAGAGACCGCAGCCCATGACAGCTGAGCATCAATCTCTGCCTTAGACTGCATAAAGGATTTTCACCTGGAAATTATTTTATTTTTAGATAGTATGTGCTAATAACATATATATATTTATATTTATATTGATGTTTATGCTTATATTAATATTAATATTTACATTTATATTTACATTGATATTCACATTTATATTTAGATTTCTATCCTTATATTTACTTTTATATTTCTATTGCTATTCATATTCACATTCATATTTACATTTATATTAATATTTAAATTTGCATTTACATTTATATTCTTGTTTTTATATTTACATGTAAAATATATATTTGAAGTACTAATGATAATGAAAACAATATAATCTAATTATGATGTAATGTAAATATGTAATAAAAATATACAATGTAAATATATAATATAAATATAATGTAAATATGATGGTAATGTAAATATATAATATAAATATACATTATAAATATATAATATAATTATATAATGTAAATATGACTTTCAGCAACACATCATAATTATTAGATATTAATGCTGGCCATGAATATATATAAGCTCCATCTTATATTCATCTTCATATTAATAGTAATTATATTTATATTTCTTACTGATATCTATATTTTTATATTTGTATTTATTTTTATAAGTTTATACAATTTATTAGTTAAAGTATTTAACATGAACTGTATTTACTTTTCATATACTTTTCCATGCCTCATATCTGCTGGTAGGTTGTCTGCCAAAATGTATAATAAAAAATTAGTCAAGAATGTAATTAAACTGATATAAAAGCAAAAAGGCAGAGGGAGCAAGGGAGAGGGAATAACATATGAAATATAAATAAGTACGATATAAAATAAAAGATATTGAGTAAAATATCCATTTAAAATGTTCAATTAAAACATCCAATAAAATATTCAATGAAAATATTTAATAAACAAATTCAATAAAAATATTAAATAAAAATACCCAATAAAAATATTCAATGAAAAACTTTGTAATAAAAACTATGCAATAAAAAACACAATACAAATTATTCAATAAAAATATCCAATAAAAAATCCAAAAAATATCTCAAAAAAATTATCCAATAATAAATATATCCAATTCAAAAATATCCAATAGTAAATATCCAGTAAAAGTATCCAATAATTAAAATATGCAATAAAGAACCGAATAATGAAAATATCCAATAAAATACATCCAATATTAAAACTATTCAATATAAAAATTAAAAATAAATAAGCAATAAAAATATTAGAGTCTCCTATACAAACAGGATATAAATAAATGTTAAGAAATAAAATATCTAGTAAAAAAAATTTCAAACATTTGCTGAGAAAAGAAAAGCAAATTATTATTTGTTCTCTAAGAGGAATAATTCAAATTTTATACGACACAAACATTTATATAATTTATATAATTTTATATAATTTATATGATTTTAGATAATTTTATAGAATTTATATAATTCATATAACTTTATAAAATTTATATAACTTATGTAACTTATATAGTCTATATAATTTGTATAATTTATACAATGTTCAGTGACATTATTACATTGAGCTTATATATATTCATGGCCAGCATTAACATCTAATAATTATGATGTGTTGCTGAAAGTCATATTTACATTATATAATTATATTTTATATTTATAAAGTATATTTATATTATATATTTACATTACCATCATATTTACATTATATTTATATTATATATTTACATTGTATATTTTATTACATATTTACATTACATCACATTTAGATTATAATGTTTATATTATCATTAGTACTTGTCAATGATTGGGTGAAGAAACATTTTGGGGGACTTCTTCATTTTATAATGAAAGATTGTGATTAACTCTTCCCATAATAGAAGATTCTATTCTAATTTTAATTGACATTATACATATATATATATATATATACACATACATATATTTATAAAGCATATTAAAATTAGTATATACGTGTAAAATATATTATATACAATAAATATATAATAAAAGTTATAAAAAAATATAAACAAATAAATAAATGCACCATATACATTAAATGTATAACAAATATTTATAAAATATATGAAACTACAGACTTGTATAATTAGATTGAGATGATTAAATACATATATAAGTATGTATGTGTTTATATATGTGTGTGTATGTGTAAATGTATATATGTATACACATATAATAATATATACATACATATTATTATATATGTATATACTTATATATATTATGTAAATATATAATATATTTAATATATATTAATATATAATGAATATATAATATATTATATAATAATATATATGTATATATATAGAGAGAAAGAGAGTGAGAGTAGAAAAAGAGATAAATAGATAACGTATTTTTAAGAATTCATTAATCTTGTAAAAGGGTAGCTCTCACTATAAAATTTCATTGATTGAATATTTTAGTTTTTCTAATAGAAAAAAGGTCATGTAATTCCTGTCACATTAATAAACATTGTAGTCAGTTACAATTTTGTGCTGCAATTTCTTAGATAAAATTTTGAATTTTATATTCAGTCTAATTGTGACATTTTAGCTATAAAGCATAATTACATCTAACTGACAAATACTAAACAATTTGAATTGAATTTTTTCTTGTGATTCTAAATCCCTTTTCCATAACATGAGTTAGCAAATACAGATAATTAATTATTTAAATATAAATGTACAATATGTATATGGAGTATCGGAGTAAATTTTGTCTTCTAAATAATACTCATTTACAAAAAGGAAATGATTTGAATTAGTTCAATATTTTATTGTCTGGTTCTGCTGGTACTGTCCATTGCAACATTCATAGTCTGTATCTCCCAAATCTTAACTTGGCCAAATAGATTTCTTATCGATAGAAATATTTTCATTTGAGCCAGTTGCCATTTAATGAGGTCTTGATCAACTAGCATGTGCTTACATATGAGTACTGACTTTTGGAATGCAATCATCATAACATGGTTGAAATCACTGAGTGGAAGATTCACACGATTGTTCTTATTTGACTGAGGAGTTGCTCTTAGCTTTATAGTAGATGTAAACTTTGATGACTTTCATCTGAAGTTATCTGCAAAATAAACTTCAACTCTGTTTATTTTTGGAGCCTAGAAATTGGAATAACTTCCTCATCATTTCTTCTTTATGATAATGGGGAAAATTACCACAAGCAATGCATATGGAATGCATGGAAGGGTATCACACATATAAAGTGAGAAAAAATAGAAACCATTTTTTTTAATGTCTTACCTTGAGTTCAGTGGAATACACCAGCAATGTCTGTGATTCTTATAGCAAAGTCTACTCCATTTGTTTTTCAGTTAAAAACAAACAAACAAACAAACAAGCAAACAAAACATAAACTGACACAGAAAATTAGATTTGTGAATAATTGGAAACAACACAAATTTTCCAAACCATGGCGATAATAATGTAAAAAATGTCTCAAATTAGAGGTAGAGTTGGCAGCAAAAGGAAACATATATGGAAAAGTGACAGATTTTAAAAATGATTCATTATTTGTAATGTGGGCATTTCTGAACATTAAGCTCATCTTTTTCAGCAAGGTCATTGTCAATGGAAAATATTTCAAGATTGCAATTCAAGAAAGGGATTCTTAAAAAGGACTCCAATATATTTAGAAAGAACCTCTATCAATATATACAACCACTTCCGACTAATTTTTTTTATATACAAAACAAATTATCAGGGAACACACAACCTACAACTTATGAATAAATCATAAGTATGTTTTGGAGAAGCAAAGATATAAGACAAAATCATGTTGGTTTCCTGATAAAGCCAAGATCTGTTTTTAGCAAGACCTACCTATATTATCTGCAATTCAGCATTGATTCTATTGTAAAATTATTACAATTATGACTTTAGGCCAAATCAATTATAGTAGAAGTATAAATGAAAAATGTGCTTTCTTTATTTAGTCTGCTCTTTACTCAGTTTATTCTTTGCCGTACAGAAGTTATTCAGTTTCAAATTGCAAACATAATCTTTACTAAAGTTGTTATACATACCACTTTCAGGTCTTTGGATACGGATTTCCGATCTTTCCAAGATTTTACGATTAAGGGGTATTGAATTTTTCAAATAATTTCTCAGCATTTAGTAATATGATAATGTGCATTATTTTTTGAGTTTGTTGAATTATTTCTGCATTCATGGGTTAAAACTTTATTAATTATGATGAATAATTGTGTTTCTGTTTTCTTCTATTTGTTTTGCAAGAAATTTATTAAGTGCTTTTGCATCAACATTCATAAGGGATGTTGGTCTCAACTACTATTTCATTGTTGGGTCCTTGTGAGGTTTAGGCTTGAGCATAATTGTGGCTTCATAGAAGGAATTGGTAGTGTTCCTTCTGTTTCTATTTTGGGGAACAGTTGATAGAAAATTGATATTAGGTCTTCTTTGAAGGTCTGATAGAACTCTGCACTAAAAACTTTTGGTCCTAGACTTTTTTGTTGGAGAGACTTTTAACGACTGCTTCTATTTTTTCATGGTTATAGGACTGTTTAGATGGTTTATTTGTGCCTGATTATCTTTTGGTAACTGGTATTTGTCTAGAAAATTGTCCATTTCATCCAGATTTTCCAATTTTGTTGAGTATAGGTTTTTTTGTAGTAAGAACTGTTAATTCTGACAGGGTTAGAGCTCCTGGGAGCCACTGCTTCTCTGGGTATTGTGGTATTGTGAGCAGAGCTGTAGCCCAAGATCTGCTCAGAGCTTAGTTGCAGACCAGAAGGTGGTATGTTTTTAAAATGGATACAAATGTGGCTCTGAATTCATTTATGCAAAAAAAAATGGTATTCATTTTCCCTCACATCATTTACTGAGATCGATAGTTTTTCTTAGTATGAATTTTTGTCAAATGAGAACTGGCTGTAAGACTTGGGTGTAAGACTTAGTTAATATTTTAATTTCTTTTCTAGCACCCATAGTAAATCATTATTTATTATTTATTATTAGTTATTATTGTTCAATGGTTGTATTACGTCTTGGATAGTGCTCCAACTTGTAGAATGGCTTCTTACTATCTAGATGCAGTTTACTTGGTGACACTTGGAGACTGGTAGTTCTTAGTGCAGATTTGATTATCAGAAAGAATGTAATATCAGTCCTACAGAATTCTTAATCTCACCAAGTATGCTTACAGTCTTGTGTTTAGTTAATTTAGAAACAAAAGTGTAGATGTGGTGTTTTTCCTTTATTAAGAGAGGTCAGTAAATACTAATATAATTTTTAAAATTCTCATACAATCTCCATTAGGTATTAAGAAATCATCCACTTGTCTGTGTTTCTAAAATACTTATAAAATTTTTATTCAAAATATACTAAAGTTTTCTTCTTCCTGCACTATTTTGGAGAACTGTTTCTTATTTCACAAAATAAGAGAATCAAAATTCTGGAAGGAAATAGGTATGTTAATAGCTCTTGAAGTATATTTATGCACAGATAAACACAAATAAATACTAATAAAATATGAATGGATACTTATGTAATATATATGGATAATAACACAAATACACTACTACTACTACTACTACTACTACTACTACTACTACTACTACTACTATCACTACCACCACTACTACTCTACTACTCTACTACTTCTACATGTTAGATAATACCCATGATCACAAACATCTCTTTGCTCATAGACCTCAGACATTTGTAAATTGGATATTTAGTTAACTCGTTATTAGATTGCCCTAAATAATTCAGAACTGTTTCCATTTAATACTAAAAGCAATACTATGGTTCATTGTGAGTTAAAGCCTTTCTTCTTAACCTTGAGATCTTTGGTGATGATCAATAGGAAATATCATTCTCTTTGTCTTTTATACTGTGTTCTTCCTCTAATCTTATTTAGAGATAATGATTCTCTTTTTTCTTTACAACTTATTGCTCTGCATCTCAAAAGACTCTTGTTTCTATAGAACCATCTAAGTTTCAAATTTATTGTATGCTGTTAATCACATATTGGTAAACCAATGTTCTTTGTTGCTCTCAAACAAAAAATAATAACAACTATGTCAAGATAAATGCTTCTTTTCAATGATTACTTTACTATAAACATAGAAATCCTGATATCCATATAAGGGTTGTGTTTATAAGAGAGCCCATTTAGCATACCACTGTTGAAGAATCATTTTTTTTCTACCTTAAACTTGTAAAGAACAATAAACATATTAGCTACTCATACATCTATCTCTGTCTCTGCATCTATCTTTTATTCTGCCTCTATTAACTATCTATGTATCTATGTATCAACTATCTATCTATGTATCTATGTATCTATCTATCTATCTATCTATCATCTATGTCTCTCACACAAACTTTGTGTATTTTTTCATTTTTTTACTGTCAGTTTTCTCCCTAGACTACAAACAGAAAAATGCCCTTGACACATTTCAACAAGTTTTTGACCTTGTGCCTTTACTAAGTATGAAACTAGGCCCTTTAAAATCAATTCTATTACTTACTATCAGTAATTAACCTGTCCTGAATAGATGGGTACATATGGAAAAAGATGGGTGGGTATTATTCATTCTGATATTCCCAAAGTTTCACCTCAAAGATGGAGTTAACTGCCACAATATTAAAAATATATATAAATGTAACATCTCAGATTTAAAATTACACATTAATTAAGCAAAAAAGACCTATGAAACAGTTTTTATCTCTTTAGATTTAAGTAGCATTCTATTCATACATGTAGACCTATAATCCTGTCATTTTCATCATGACAAAAGACAAAAATGTTTTCAAAATGATTATGTATATGCAGTAGCTACACATGATATCTAAAGTATATACCATAAAAGAGTGTTTAAAATGTTTTTTATTAATAATATTGATATGTTTACCTTGAAGAAACTAACTGAAATCTACAAAGAAATTTGAAGGACAGAAACTAAGAAAATTGAATTAAAAAAAGAGAAAGAAAGTAAGTTCAATATCAAAGAAAAGAGAAGACAAATATAAAAGAAAAATAGTAAAAACTGCAAGGTTGGGGCATTAAAGTCGAGAAAAAAAAGCAATGGAGAATATACTAAAGGAATATTTTCAGACATTTCTGAAAATATTGCAATTAAGTTCCACTATATTTAAAAAAACAGTTAATATTACAAGACATTGTTTTACAAAGAAAGATTTAAGGTAGTAAATCTGCATATATGAAATTCTTCCCATTCCAATGATTTTATAAGTGTTCTACTCCTATCTATGATTATCAGCTTCTTGTTTTTTCAAGGTTACAGTCTTCTGCTTTTGCATGCTGCACACCAAATCAATAATGAAAAATATTAAAAATTTCAATCACTAAAATAGGTGTATTTGATACCTGATCTGCATACCAGCAGAAATATTGTCTCATATATATAAAGTAGAAAGAATAGAGATGAATGAAGAAATACTGAAAAAATTTTCTACAAAGAAACAAATTCAAAATAAAAAATATATATTATATATTACATATTACGTATTATGTATTACATATTATGTATTATGTATTATGTATTATACTGTATATATTATCCATATATCATAATTAAAACCATATATATAGTATATATACATATGTATATATATGTGTGTGTGTATATGTATATGTATGTATATATGTACATGTCTAAGGCCGGTAGGTAGTTTGAAAAAAATAAAAAACAATTGTAAATTGATGAAGCTAATGATGGACATATATATTGGAAAGTTTTATTTCTTCATTTTGGTTATACACTATGTGTGTGTGTGTGTGTGTGTGTGTGTGTGTATGTGTGTGTTCCTGTGTGCACACACGTGTTTGTCTCTGTGTGTCTATGTGTGTCTACCACACAGAAAAATGACTCTGATGAGAACGAGAAGAGACTCTACAACTGCTTAAGAAAAGAAAAGAAATATAAAGGCTCTAAAAACAAATGGAAGGGCATTTTATTGAATATTATGTAATATATTGTTATACTAAGTAATTAAGTGACAGCACAGGCCTTTAATTTTAGTTCATATAAGGCAGAATTAATTTACATTTAATGTCATTCAGTATTCTTTCATTATTTTATCTTGGTGTGCTTTTGAAACCTTCATATGTGCTCTCAACATTGTGCCAAATTTATAGTGGTTGTCTTGTCCGCTCGACGACTCGCGATGATCTGCGTTCACTCGACCAGGAAGGAAGACACCTGTGTCTGCTCGACCAGGAAGAAAGATGCTACGATCTACGCTCGCTCAACCGGGAAGAAGGACGCGACAACCAGGATCTTCTCAACACGCTTTATTGCAGGAGTGCCCCATCGTGAAGCCGGGACCCAGAGCAGTCAGACAGTGCTGCTTATATAGAGGGGAGAGGGGGCGTGGCTTTCCCTGATTGGTTGCCCTGTCAGAACTAATTTGCATGTCTTCTCTGATTGGTCGCCCCATGACCTTGTTTGCATACCCTCACTGATTGGTCATTCTACCTAGACCTAATTAGCATAGACCTATTTGCATAGTCCCCGCTCAGGGAGGGGTTGACGTGCAGGGATTGGCTGAGGCACCAATACCTCATTTGCATATACCCACTCAGGAGGGATTTGCACCAGAATCTGCTGATGCATGCGCAGTAGACTTGTTTGCAAGTGGTGCAACAGGAAACCAGCGCCATCTTGTAATGCCGGATCGGGATCAGCGGGCTACAAGTTGTTTTTTTGTGATCACTTCTTAAAAATGTCATAGTGAGAAAGTTTTTTCATAGTTGAACAAAATGAATATTTTTGAGTGAATAAATTGTAGGTAAAATAACATGACCACAACAATCACAAAAGGTATAGAAGAAAAAAATTTGAGGAAGAACATTGTGATGTCACTTCATGGGAAGAGGTCAGAATATTCAGTGTATATTCAGTCTCTTTGATACCAGACATATAAAAAAGAAATTAATGAGGTGAGAGAGTAGCTAGAGAGTCTAATTTTAGGAAATCATTGTTTTATGGAAGGAATACAGAATAAAAAATGGGCAAAGAAAAGCCTTAACCAAAACACCATATGTAGACACCCAGGACTTTCCACTAAATATAGCCACAGATAGAACGTAGTACTTCATATTAAGTTTAAGTCAGAAATTCTGGAACCTGCATATTTAGGAAAAGGAAGTGGCCAGCCTGGTCACTAGATCAGAAGCCCACTGAATTTTTAAAACAGGAAGACAATTTACCATGTTCTTGTGATAGCAGAATCTGTTGAATTAATGACAATAAAATAAAATAAAATCTAAATATTTTTACATATGAAAGATTGTTCTGTATCAGGGTAGTATTACAGAAGAAAAGCTAAGCTACTTTTCAAAGTATGATTTGTCACATTAGGAAAGAAACACCACCACACATCCTCATATTTCTACCTAAAAGAATGTTCAATGGGTGGCAATTCACAATTTTATGTAATATAGGCAAAGGAAGAGTCTCAGTTATATTCACTTATGGATGTCCAAAAATTCTGTTACTCAATGGCACATATTGTTTATCTATACATAATGTTTAACTTACAAACCTATACAATATTCACTATAATTTGCTTTAATAAAGGGGATGTCGATTTTAGAAACATTGACTGGCACTTAAAGTACCAACATAAAAATAGAGAATAATATAAAAGAAAAACTAAGCCTCTAACTTGTCTCTAAATATTTCTCTCATAATTTAGACACTCAAAGATTTTCATTGACATAATACTTACATAATACTTACTCAAGTCATCTGGCCCTTTTAAACCTTGATTCCTAATTAAGTGAAGATACAAAATACATTCACCTCACCGCTTCATGAACACTCTAAATACTAGCATCTTTCAGTGTAATAAACATCATTTTTCCATATGTAATCAAAGAAAAAAATTAAAATTAGGGTTACCTAGACATGGAAATGTTGGACAGATAACCAGGAATTTATGAGCCATTTGACCAGGCCAGAAACCCCAGCACCTCATAACAGAGGATGGAAGGCATTACATCTCTCACAGTCATGTGACTGCCATGTGATCGTTGTAACTCATAGAGGGAATTCTGACTATCAGTGACATATGAGCAGCACACTGAAAATTCTCCATATCAGATAAGACAGCTCTAACATTTCAGACCATGCTAAGAGATAGCATCTTCTACCAGAGACCAACTTACCCGATTATGTATATAAGATCTTGTTCAGAAGTAAAGGTGTCAGAATTCCTTTATCAATGTTCTTCTGAAAGCTTCTGTCATATAAGAGCTTAAACACATTCTGGGGAAGACAGTTCTCTTCCAATGCTTTTGCATCTTGCACCTGCCTGATCATACTAGTTATTTTCTGCTGGTCTTTCCAAGGTTTATTCATATATCTGATATACGTTGACTCTAGGACAGAGAAAGTGTACACACTTTAACTCCCTGCTTAAGCAGCAACAGTAGGTGCACTTTCCAACCTTGTTTTCTCTACCTCTTGAAGAGACCAGTAGCTGCCTTGATCAGACTTCCCTCTCTAAGTGCATGTAACTCCATGTCTGTGCCAGACAGTCCAAAGCCCCACAGATGTCTGACAATAGTGTCTAGTATATATACCAGTAAGAATACATATTTTTAAAAAATATATATTCTTATACATACACATCAGTTTATTTAACAACTATTGACAAAACTAAAGGCTGCAGATTTTCAAAGAAATGTGTACTGTTGGTTTTATACTCCCCAAAGGAAAGAGGCTCATAGTAGTATTATATAACAGGTCCTACATGCATTATAACTAGTAGTTATGGTCCAGAAATTTCATGAAATGATGAGAAAACATATATTTTTGGTTTTGAATTTCAGCTAAAATGTGTTATAAATTTATGAATTGTAGGATAGAACATATGACAAGATTCATCTAACATGGGCTCCCCATACAGGCACAATCATTTAAAAATTCTACATTGACCTAGGTTACTGTTAGAAATAACAGAAAGAAGATCTATGAAATCCACTCATCAGTCTGTTATGTGAGACCATCTTGGCAAGAAGGATTATGTAAATACATTTAGGATGTACACATAATATTGCCTAAAAGCTTTTTCTTCCTCACTGGGATAGTTTTACAGCAGATTATATTCAAGATGAAGTGACTTGGCACCATAGAAAAATAAGATCTTTAGTACATGATTTGGTTTTGTGGGGTAGTATACAAATGGAATAAAACCTAGACAAATAAGGTTATTTAACTTTTTTAGTAAGCACTTTACTCCCACAAGGTGTTTTTTTTGTTTGTTTGTTTGTTTCTGATCATTATACTCAGAGAAAATAAACTATCTCCTGAGAATTTTATTCTACACAGCTCTAATTATATGTGTTGCCTCCAAGGCATACCATCCTCAATGATAGTAATACATTGTACAGGTAATGACATTATGGTTAATTTGCATAATTACTTTAGTAGTAGAAAAAGAAAGAAAGTAAGAAATCAGGAAAGAAAATATGGTGAAGAAAGTAAAAAGGAAGAAAGCAAGACAGGAATAAATAAAACTGAAAGAAAGATGAAACAATAAAGGACAAATAAAGATATCATAAGAAGGAATAATTAAATAGAAATTACTGTAAGTTGGTCAGAAGAGAGTTTGAACACTTTTGTTATTTACAAACCTCCTTTACTAAGATGTTAAGAAATTGCTTATTTAAATATTGAATTATAGAACTATGTAGATATCCATGCATCACTAATTAAAGAAACTGATCTTCTTACACACACACACACACACACACACACACACACACATCTATATTTATATCAATATTGATATTGATAGAGACAGAGATAGAGACAGATATATCTGATAGTGGTTTTCTCACTATTGAGTCCAAATTCCTAGGTTAGAGGACTATGAGCACTAAAACTCTGAGCAACTTGTCTACAGACTGTAGCCATGTGATGAACTAACCTAAAAAGAAAGGCACAAAGAGGGTAAGGTAGGAAGAAAATTGAGGTTTTTAGTGGGATTATATTTCAAAAATGGGAGCTATTACAGCATATCTGTTTGATAGGCAAATCTCAAAGAAAGTGAAAGTTGGAAATTTGAGGCTTTAACTATTTCACTAATATTATTTAGCATGTTAATCCCACATGGGGATCTCTGCTTATTTTTATTTCACCATTAAGGAAACACAGAAATTTCTGGTACTTCATACTACATATATCTGACTACATATAATTTTCATACAATAGAGATAATTCATAAAAAAATTATTATTAAGAAGTATATCATTAACCTGAATAAATGTTTTATACATCTTAAACAAATCAAATAGAGAAACAAAACAAAAAGAAAGTTTAAAAAAGAAAAAAAATGAATAAAGAAGTGAAACAAGTAATAAAAGAAATAAAATTGAAGGAGAGAATAATTGACAGAAATTGATAAATGTGTAGGAAAGTAAATGTGAGAAAAAAGTGATGAAAAATATAATCATGTCAATATTTCAAGCATAAGAATAAATACATACTTTCAGTGGAAAGACTCTCAAAAGACTCTCAATTCTAAACATCTATACCTCAAATGCACATTAATGGAAGAAAATTTATTAAAGCTCAGTATAGTCATTGAAGCCCACAGAATAATAGTGGGAGACTTCAACAACTCACTCTCACCAATGTATAGGTCATTGAAACAGAAACTAAACAGAGATAGAGTAAAACTAATAAAGGTTATGAACAAAATGTATTTCACAGATATGTACCGAATATTTTACAAAAAAAAAAAAAAAGGAACTTCTTCTTAGCACTACATGGTACTTTCTCCAATACAGACCATTTGATCTGTCACAATACAAGTCTCAACTAATACAAGAAGATTAAAATAATTTTATGAGTTCTATCAGATTATCACAGAATATGGCTAGACTTCAATAACAGAAAAATCAAGAAACCCACATACCCACATACATACATACATACATACATACATACATACATACATACATACATACATAGAAGGCAGGCCATAGTCAAACACAGATAGGAAAACAAGCAAGTAGTAAAAAAAAAAAGATAATTATAAAATGAATCAATACTAACAAAAGATGATTATTTGAGAAAATTATCAAGATAAATACACCCGTATCAAAACTAAATGGCACAGAGACAGAATTCAAAATAAAAAAATTAGAAATTAAAAGAGGCATAGGGTAAGAGAAATTGAGGAAAATTTAAAGAAAACCATCAGATCCTAATAGAGAAGCATATTCTCTTCCAATCTGGAAAATCTTGATCTAAGATTGTATATTGTATATTGGGCAGTGGTCTCTAGGCTCTTTTACATGGCTTTTCTTTCTCTCTGTCCTGTCCTCTTATCCAGTATTACATTTCAACTTTTTTCTCCTGCCTTGAAGTCCTAAGACAGGGAATCCTAAATTCTGCCTGTCTCTTCTCCTCAGTTATTAGCTATTGGTGTTTTTATTTACCATTCAGAATTCACTGGGTACAGGTATCAGAAACTGCATATAGACTTTCTCATGTAAAATAATTTGGAAGGGCTATATTAGCATTACAATAGATGCAGCTATATTTAAATATCTTCAAATATTATCCTCAAATAGAGAATGGGTCAAGCACACTTTATTGAGAATCACTATGGTAGACACATCCTAATGTATTATCATAATTCTTAGCCTGCTTTAAAGCATGAAATTCTGACTTTTTATTTCAGAGTGTCAGTTCTGATTACTGAAGGTATCTCTATACAACCTATGATCCTATTACTAAGGTATAAAATGCCTTCTAAGATACCAAGATAATGCAAAAGATGCAACATGACTCACATTAACACTTGGGTAGATTTGTAAAGAAAGTATTTTTTGCAATTTACAGCAGCAAATACTGTTGATGAGTTTGTCTTAATAGCAGACTTACGACTCCTGTTTCTTTTTAGTCTTCCTCCTCACAATCAAGATCTAGTTTAGCTTCTTTGCAAAGTTTGCAAACCTCCTCATGATTAGCTAAAACCTGAAACTCTTTCATGTGGGCATGTCTTCTTTCATTCTCTAAGACAAGCAAGACACCAAGGATGGATCTTCCCAGCTGATTCAAATAGTTGTTCACATCAGACCCTTGAATGGACAATGGTTGCTATTCCTGTAAAATAAGCTGTTTACATTTTTTTTGAAAATTTTATTGGAAGAATGTTGAGACAAGATTACTGATCCAGTTAGAGAATAATAAATGCTAAGAAAATGTTAAAAATGGGATTAAGCAGGGCAATGTGCACTTCAGCATAGAAATTTCAAAAACTCAGAAATTAGAGGCATCATATTGTTCTGTGTGCTTTTCTATGTTTAATTGTAGCTGCTGGATTTTGTTTCTCACTGTTCTGGACTTGATGTGAATGATGAAGAAAGAGGCACAAGACACACTTTTTAGCTGTAAGGAAATCTATTCCCTGTCAATTCAGAAGGAACACTGCTGCCAGAAAACTGACCTGTCATTGAAGGTTGAGCATCATTTGGCTCAACTTTTGAAATTTCAGGGTGTAAAGAGAACTTGATTGGATAAGTTGAGACAAGTAGGCAGCCTTGTCATTCTATTGTAAACACCTATAGTTATTCCAGAAAAGTCCAGGAGTGGCATGATTTAAATTGCCTTTTTGTTTTTTTGGGCAAATAGTGAGTATATACTCAGGGCTGGAAGGTAGTCTTCACTGTGGATCATGCCTAAATTATCGGAATGAAAGACCAATGTGAAAACTCCCAATCACCTGTGATGATATACCTGAGTACCACTGAAAATTGACATGATCTGGACTTTAGGATACTGTGGCAAAGATGAGGTATCAATGATTGTGGAACTATTGCAGTCTAGGGAATTTAGTGTTTCCTATAGTAGGTAGCCTGTATGTCAAAAAACAGTATTCCATATAAAAAAAAGATAGAAAAAAGTTGTGTGGTCATACCAACCCCTAAATTTAGGCAGCTGATGAAAGGTGAAGTGTGGTTGCTTCACAGGATCACATGAGAAGTTGTAATTGGCAACTGTGAGTTGATTTCAGGAGGTAAATATAGCCAGAATCTTTAAAGAAATCAGGTTGAGTGAAGTTATGGAGTTGCTGCCATAACTTCTTGCCATGAAAATCCTTCCATAAAAATACAAAGGCCAAAATAAAACACTTTACCTTTAAGTTTTTACTGTCAGGTACTCTGTTTCACTAGCATGAAAAGTCACTAATGTACACTCTATGTAAATGCAATCTATCTCCTCCGATTGTGATCTACCACAATAGCACCAGAATAATTATAGAACCCAAACTGACCATAAATGGACTCACCACTATTCTTACAGTTACCTGCAACATGAACTGTTTTTCTGTCCTGCTATAAAAAGAAGGGCTAGTGAATAACCAATTGGGCTGCAATATATGGTGAATCCTGAAAAGACTCAGACAAGTGTTCTAACAAGATATAAGCTTATAATCCAGACAATCTGAGTAATTGTCATATATTACCCAAGAATAGTCATTTTCTCTTCTTCTGAAACACTTAATATAAAAATAATAATGTTCCTGATAAAACTAAAAAACATTGTTCTAATAAGGCAATCACTAGAGAGTAGATACAATGGAATTTTCTTGTGCCTTCAAATACTGGAAACCTGAAATTGAGCTATGACAGAAATCAACTTACATTTCTATGTTACTAATTATGATGCAATATATCAAAATAAGTGTATATGCTAAATAAGTGATATACAACTTAACTATGTTTCAAAGCATTATAATTTCTTCTTTATAATGTTATTACTATGGCTAGAGCTGTGGCTCAGTTGTTAAGAGAACACGTTTTTGTTCCAGAGGTACACTGAGAAACCACCTATAAAATTAAAATCATTTAAAAATTTAAAGCTCAAATACTGTGGAAAGAGTTAGGGAAACCAAAATCATAAATCTTCCTGTCTAACTCTCAGGCTGTATTCAGATTTCTAGATACTCTCTATATAATTTCTGTCAGTGCTATCACCAAAGAAATACTCAAAATTTTGCCCATAATGCATCCTCTGTGTACTGCAGAGTACACTACAGTTACAGAAAATACACCATTTTTAGAGTATATTATATTAACCACCATAGCACCATATATAACCAAATTGTGAGAGGCAAGAGCAAGAAGACCATGAACAATAGAAGCCAATATAATCTGGCTCTATCAAAACCTAGTTATACCACCTGAATAAGCTCAGGATGTACTAACAGAACAGAAATCTGCAAACTTGAACTAAAAATTCTATTGCATATATAAAGTCCTTAAAAGATGATATAAATAAGTCACTCAAAGAAATACAGACAAATTTGTAGAATCACTTAAATAGAAAACAAATCCCTTAAAGTAATACCATAAAATACAATCAGAATGCAAAGAATTGAACAAACTTGTACAAGTCCTAAAACTGGAAGCAGAAACCATAGATAAAATACAAATGGTGACAAGCCTGGAAATGGAAAACCTAGGAAAGTGGTAAAAAACTACAGAGTTAAGAATTATTAACAGAATAGAAGTGATATAATAGAGAATCTCATGCATAGAATATCTGTTAGAAGATATTGACACAGGTCAAAGGTAATTCAAAATAGAAAACTCCTAAGCACAAACATTCAGCACTTCCAGGGCACAATGTAAGACCAAGCCTATAAATAATAGGAATAGAAGAGAGCAAAAATACACAACCACGTCATTGAAACATAACCTAACCATTGACACAGTAAAATTAATTGAAGGTATGAAGCAAATGGATTTAATGGATATTCACAGATCATTTTAATCTTAAACAGAAGAATATTCATTCATCTCAGTGCTACCTGGTTAGTAGTGCTTCCTTCTCTAAAATTAATTCTATAATTGGCACAAATGAAGCCTTAACATATAGAAAAAGAGTTAAAAAATTACATTCATCCTATCAGATTGCCATGGTATAAGGCTAGAATTCAATAACAAGTGAAACAACAAAAATCCCACATACCCCTGAAAATAATATAATTCTCTAGTCAATAATAACTTGGTCAGAAAAGTAATGAAGAAAGAAATTAAAGATTTTTTAAATTCAACACAAAATGTAGACACAATATGACCAAAATTTTGAAACACAATAAAAGCAGTGATAAGAGGAAAACTGATAGCACTACCTGTCCAGATAAAAAAAGAGATTCTATACCAGCAAATTACATCCATAGAAGAAAAAAAACACACATATTTAATAGGAGTATAAGGTGGGAAATAGTCAAACTCAAGAACAAAACAATTCAAACAGAAGCAAAGAAAAAAAAACAAATCAACTTGAAGCAATCCCACTAATATTAGGGACAAGACAAATATGTTTACGCTTCTATATGTAGTAAAATTAGTACTGGTAATTCTAGCCAAAGCAATATGACAACAAAAGGGATCAAGGGGAAACAAATTGACAAAGAAGTCAATGTGTTACTATTCACAGATGATATGATTATGTACATAAATGACCCAAAAACTTCTATCAGAGATCTACAGCTGATAAGCAAATTCAGCAAGGTCGATAAATGTAAACATAAGCAAATCAATAGCCTTTCTTATCACAAATGATAAAAGGACTGGAAAGAAATTTGGGGAATGTCCTTCACAATAATCACAAATATTATAAAGCATACTGAAACATTTGCAGGACGAGCACTAAAAATCTCTCAAGAAAAAAAATTGAAGACCTCAGAAATTGAGAGATTTCTATGCTCATGCATTGGTCTGATTAGTATATTGGTATGATAGGCATATTAATAAAATGCTTACATATTATTACATATATATAATATATTACATTGCAATATGCAATATTAATATTATGTCATATCTTGTAACACAATATATTAATATTAATATACATAATATGTAATAATTATATATATTCAGGTTACAAAAAGCAATCTACAGATTTAATGTGATTCTCAACAAATTTCTGACAAAACTCTTTAAAGACATGGCAATTCTCAATTTCTTATGAAACAAAATACCCAAGATAGGGATAATAATTCTAAAAAATAAAAGAACTTCCGCAGAAAACATCGTCACACACCTCACTCTGTTCTACAGAGAATTAGTGAAAAGATGTCATGGTTTTGGTACAGGGACAGAAAAATTGATGCATAGAATTGAAAATACAGAATTAAGTCCACACAATTATGCACACTTGATCTTTGACAAAGATTCTATAAATATACACTGGCAAAAGGTAAGCACCTTCAGTAAATGTGAAAGTCTGTATGTAGAAAAATCAAAATAGACCCATCAATGTCATGATGCAGAACATTCAAATCTAAATGGAATCAAAGGCTTCAACATAAAATCAAATACTGTTAATGTGATAGAAGTGAAAGTGGAAAAGAGTGTTGAAACCTTGGGCACTTGGGTGTGAGTATTCAAAGATGTCCCAACATGCTACAATCACATCCTATTTTGATAATTGTTTTGTCATAGCCAGAAGCTAGAGACAACCAAGATGTTCCTCAAAAGAAGTAGGTATGCAGAAAATGTGTTTTGTTTTTTTTAAATTGAACTAGTATCCTGCTATTTTGAATGAGGAGATGATGAGTTTTTAAAGAAAGTGATGAAAAATATCTAGAGTGATATAGTTCAGATTCCAAATGACATGCATGAAATGTACTCTCTAATAAGTGACTATTAGCCAAAACTGTACAGAATACAAAGAATATAATCCACAGAAGTCAAAAATGTCAAAGGGCCCAAATGAAGATTCTTAAATTCTACTTGCTAGAGTGAAGAAATCTGAGGACAGATGGACAGAAGGAACTAGGCAAAAGGGGGTATGGCTAAGAAAATGCAAAAATGGGAACATTATCTCATATTGAAGGAGGGGCAGTAGTAAAACTTCCAGGGCCAATAAATGGAAATATACAACCTCACAAGGTAGGGGGACTTGTAGAATTTACCAGAGACCATAGAAATGAAAGAATCTCAAGAATCAAAGATAGGGATCTTAAATGAATTGTCAGTGAGGGGAACTAACTTGTAGAATCCACCTCAAAAAAAAAAAAAAAAGTAAAAGACAGGGTATCAAGAGAAGTGATGGGGTTATCATCCCATATTCAAAAACTGACCCAGAATGGTTACTGTCTAAGAGAATTGCAGGACAAAAAACAAAGAAGAGATTGAGGGAAATAATGTCCAATAAATGGTCCAAATTGGGACCCATTTGAAGGGAATATTCCAAGGCAGGAAATAAATAATCATGCAATGATGTACTTACAGACAGCATCCTAGGATGACTGCTGTCCAAGAGGCCCAACAGGCAGCTGACTGAGACAGAAGCAGATTGTTGCATCAATCCAATGCTTTGACTTCAACCCTGTGGTTGTATTAAGGAAATGCTGGAAGAAGCTGAAAAACAAAGTGACCCCTTTGGATTACCAGCAGTTTCAACAAACCTATAACCAATCTTAGACATGGTTTTGTTTTTATTTTCATTATTGTTTATCAGGAGCCACAATAGACAAGCATTAGATGATCATTCTATAATGTGTTTCTTGGATGATTATATAATGTGTGATGAGTGTGCCCTGTTAAGCAAGGCTGTGGCAGATGTAATTGTAGGAAAATTTTCTGCTATTAATATGCTTTTCCTATTATTATTATTATTATTATTATTATTATTATTATTATTAAACATTTGTAACAACCACTAAGCAATAGCACACGTTTTTGGAGCAGATCTCTGCAGAACTTCGAAGATGGACTGTCTTGTAGTGACGCTATAGATGACTTCTTAAGTCTTAATGATGATCTTATAAGAATTTCTAAAATTATATCAATAATTGTTAAGTATTTTTATAATGGGACTGCTATTAGGTCCCACTCTGATTAGTCAAAACTACAATGAGAATTCTGTCAGTCTTCCGAGTGTTAACAGTTAATTGCCCCTAGATAGTAACCAGACCTTCTCCTGCTCAGAGCACTTTTTAAGAGGTTGTAAAACAATTAATGATAGGTCACTAAAAGGGAATTTATAATTTAGTATAGGTACCAGGACAGAAAAGTAAATCTTGCCTGGGTTTATCTATACAAAGCTTCTATCTATACTAATTTTTTAAGTTATAGTTTTAAACCTTCAGTGAACCTGTGGAACTAGACAGGTGATTAATGTTTAGCTAGTTAATTGCTCCTAATGCATATTCATGTAAGCTAGCATTCTGTGTTGCAAACTTCTATTTCAATTTATGATTTGAATTTTGGTGTGAACTTGTGATGAACTTTGTAACATGTGACCATGTACTCTGAATGATGCAAAAGTATTGAAGACAGAGACAAAAATGTTATTAGTCTTTAGCAGTAGAGTAGTCGTTAGCAGTAGAGTAGTTGTAGATGTAGACATTTGTTAGGAGTCCTTTCCTTTCTTTTCCCCAGCCTATAATTTTTTCTCTTAGAAGTTTTCCTTGTTTCCTGCTGAGAGTTCAAAGGCTGTTTGCCTAATTCTCTGCTGTTAGGTGACAGGTGTTAATCATCTATGCCTTCAGTCTTTTACCTCAGAAGAAATTTTTAGGCTATTTACTTAAAACTTTGCTGGTTTGATGGCTGAAGTGCAAGTGCCAGAAATGGCATATTTCTGACCACAGAACCCTGGATGACAGGTCAGCTACAGTAGCATTGTAAGTAAACTTTTCTAGCATAGATGAGTAAAACTTTTATTACAGCAGCCCTTAAAATCTCATAAGGCCCAAAACCTTACCCTGAATCTTTTAAGATCAAGTCTTACGCCATGCTGATGGTCTTGCACTTTCATTCCCCAGTGCTGCCTCAAGAAGAACCAACAGGAGGAGAAGAATGAAGGAGTTGCTTTTCCTCCCACCAAGATGGGGCTAGCCCCCAGCAATTTTTGTTTTCTGTTTCTGCTTTTTTTCATTTTTTTTAATGTGGACATAGCAGCCAATTCTTGGAAATTTTGTTTTAACCTTGAAAATCACTATTAGAAGAGAGCTATATGTCTAGTAATCCCATGTATCATAGATGTCAAAGATCCATGCTGATAGCAATAAAAAATCTAGAAACATTATTTTGTTTATCACTTTCATTTTGTCTGAGCTTTCTAAATCTAAGAAATATCAAGTCATGACCAAGTTAGCTTAGTACACAGAATTTTGTTTTTCTAGTCATCTAACTCTATGTATACTTCTATAGTCCCTTGTCAGACAAAAACAAATCAAAACAAAACAATGAATGAAGTATACAAAATCCAAAACCAGACAAACATACAAACAAACAGAACAAAACAAAACTTTTACTAGCTCTAATCTTTCTCCCTTATACTCACTTTAACCATCCCTCTCTTTTCTATGTAGAGGCAACATTTTTCTTTAAGGGCTGTACATACTCTAGAGCTATGCACAGTGTTTTCTATTGTAAAAAAGTAGATCAAGTCTAATAAAGTTTCTTTTGCATTTTTGTAGGATCACTTCAGACAGCAAAACAAAGACTTTTTTTCAAATTAAGGATGTCAATATCTAGCTGTTAGATGTTTTTGTTAATGACCCATCAAAGGGTTGAGTAGTGTAAGACCAGAAGCCAGCATCAGGATTAGAACCTCTAACAATAAACACCATGAGTGATTTACTTTTACCTGAAAAGGAAAAGATGGAAATTCTCAGAGAGATTTCTTTTCTCTGGATGACAATTGTTATTCATCTTATTTATAATTGGGGCTTGGGTTTGGAGGGTATCCATTTATTTCATTAATGTTTGTGGCAGTCATTTAGTTGTGTGTTTTTTTGGTATCAAACAAACATATCAATCCCTAGCCTCATATGAGAACTTGGTCCAGGCCATTCTATTTAAGGGTCAAAAGGTCCTTCTACATAAATGTGGCATAGTTTTTATTTGTCTCATCATGCCAGAGGCAATTAGTCATGAGCATTCAGATTTAGAAAATTAAAAATGAACAAGGCATGATGTAGAGTATTTCTGGGAGGCCCCTTATAGTGATGTAACTTCCCCTGTTTTTTTTGTTGTTGTTGTTTTGTTTTGTTTTGTTTTTTGTTTGTTTGGTTTGGTTTTTTTTGTTTGTCTTTTTGTTTTTGGTTTGGTTTTGGTTTTAGTTTTTTGAGACAAGATTTCTCTGAGTAGCCCTGGCTGTCCTAGAACTCACTCTGTAGACCAGGCTGGCCTTGAAGTCTGAAATACACCTGCCTCTGCCTCCCAAGTGCTGAGATTAAAGGTGTGCATCATCATTGCCTGGCTCCCTCTTCTGTTTTAAAAGCCAATTTTTTTTAGAATTCTTAGTAAAACCAGGGCAGAAGCACCAGTAGCTATTCTTCTCATTCTCAGGGAGTTATGAAGATATCATTTGAAAGTTTTAAAATAAGTTTTATAATACCTTGTCCTTGGAGATTAAAAAAAATTTAGTAATATGGGTAATATTAAATTGTTAACAAAATATCTCAAATTTCTAATTGTAACAGTCAGATTTATTTATTTTAATCTGAAATGGAGCACCAAGTGTAGACGGATAATTTAGGCAATAACTCATTACATTTTAATTATTTCTCTTGTTAAAGTAATTGCAACTAAAAAGCCTGAAAAGGTGTCAAATCACATATACATATTTTAATTTTCTAAAATCAAAAATGAGTCACATCCACTTACATAATTGATTACATATAAGTCCTCAAGTAATACCACTATTATGAAAAAATTGAGGACACTAGAAAACAAATTTTGTAGTTGGACTTACACACTCTCTAAAAATATTAAAATGTTGTCTCAAGTTATTATTGTTAAACATGGATTGATAAAAATGTACTATCTTGTGTCGATGTTATATAATAGATGACTTTTTAAGCCTTAATGATGGTCTTATAAAAAAATTTAAAATTATATCTATGATTATTAAGCTCTTTTATAATAAGACTGTTACTAGGCCTTTCTCTGATAGTCAAAACTGTAATAAGAATTTTGTCAGGCTCTCAACTAACATCAGTTAATTGTTTTTAGATAATAACTAGACATTTTTTTTCTCAGAGAATATTCCAGGAGGTTTTAAAACAATTTGTCAAAGATCAATAAAAAAGGGGAACAAAAATTTACCAGAGGTATTAGGATAGAAAATAAAATATTGTCTGGACTTATATACACAAATATCTACTGATAACTTAGTTATAGTTTTAAATCTTCAGTGAAGTTGTGGAGTTAGGCAGGTAATGGATGTTTAGCCATAGAATTATTTTTAATAAATATATATAAAAACATTTTTATTATAAACTTTTATTTCAATTTATCATTTAGTTTTTGGTGTGAATTTTTAATAATCTTTATAGTGTGTGATCATTTATTTTAAAAATATATATAAATACAGAAAACAAAAAGATAAGAGGCAAATATAATGAAGAGATAAAACAGAACTCTTGTCTTTTTCCACTTAGGATAACATATAAAATAAAACTTTTTTTTTCTCAAATAAAATAGAAGTTCTGAGGTTTTTTTTTCACATTTTCTTTATATAACTTTCAGAAGAAACTTTTCACACTTAGTAACAAACTCTATAATAATTTTTTCAAGTGGTCTCAGTCTAGTAGGCATAAGATAGAGGCCAACAGGTTTTGTTGAGACGAAACAAAAGCTGTTTACTTAATCTGTGGCTGTTTTAAAAATGAGGTGCTAAGAGTCAAAAATTGCAGATTCTTACCTCAAAGAATCATAAAAGGCAGATCAGCTACAGTGGCTCAGCAATCCAGATAAACAAACTTTTATTATACAGCAACCCCAATGTAAAGAATTAAATTGTATGGCCAATTGGTTTTGTAGGGTCTGTAATCTATCTGATATATTAGTTTGTTATGGCATTTTCCTGGAGTCTAGGCAATCTAGTATGAGCTGTCTTATGAAATTAAGGAAAAGTACATGTTTCTTAAATTGAGTTGTATTTGTAAAATTTGAAAATTAGCAATATCTTAAAAAGGAACAATATTAAGCAAATATAAACCATGAGTTATATATTCGTTATCAGTACACAAATTGAAAACTTAAGTTTTTGAATTTTAAATAGTGGCTATAGCACATAGTTCACTTATCTGTGTTGAAGCAGGGGGAGAACTCTAGAGTGTAAATATGTAATCTAATTATGTATATTGTCTTCTCATTAAATGAGCTGTCAATTAATAAGTAAACACACCTTTTATGGGCTATATGCATAATTTCATAAGAAATACACGAGCATGTATAGAGAAAAACTTTAACAAATTGGTCATGTAATAGATCAAATATCAGTATTTTTATTAACCAATTTATTATTATTTAGAGTCAGAAATATTTTATTAAGTTTTTTTAAAAATACCTTTGTGATCTTGACCTACAATTTTGTATTAACACAGCAACAGCTTTAAAACAGGATGTTAAAACTTCCTTTGGAAATATAGAAATATAAATATATATTAATAATCTCTTTTTCTTAAAGGACTGTTATAAAACACCTAACACCTAATAAATTTATATAATGTATTTATCAATAATAGCTTTTTCTTCTTTTTGTAAAGTTACTCCTCTTTTGTCAATTAATTGTTGAGAAGAATTAGGATTTGTATCTCTCTTGAGAACATTAAACAGAGGCTTAAATTCTTGTGTGGAGAGCTTAAAATAAGATCCTATTCTATTAGAATCTCCTAGAAACTGTTGAAAATAATTTAAAATAAGTAAAATATCTTTTTATTTGAATTTTGTGTCACAATTTATTTAGAAATATAACTGATGTCTCATATATTGAAAAAATATTATCTTTGGATGTTTTTTGGAGCAACAAGAACTCTAAAGCTCATTGTATGAGAGTAAAGGCTTGTATTAAAACTCCTTTAAAGGGATCAATTAATATGCCAATTGTGTAACAAAAGGTGTTCTTGTTTGATCCCAGATAAAACTCTTACTGAGATCTCTTTTATGTATCTGATTATAAATGACTCTAACTCTAAGTTACCAGTTTTAATTTAGCTTTTTGTTATCAAAATTATAAATTTGTAATCATACCCAATAACTTATAGAGTAATGATATATAACCAGAACATATACAGAGTATACTGATATCTTTAAAACCAGTCAAGAACCAAAATTAAATAAGTGTATTTATTATAGGTTTCATCTTAATAAAATTTTCTCACCTTTTTCAGCTGTAATTTTAAGAGAAAAGCAACCTTTCACTTGTAACCTGGAATAACCACTATCAATTCCTTTACTGTAGAAGACAAGCAAACAAACAAACAAACAAAAAAAAAAACTGTTTGCCCCCTTCCTAAACCTGATTATGAAAACAATTATCTCTTGTCAAGTTTATCTTTGTAATGTATTATTTCTCAGCCACAGAGCAGGGAAGATAAGCCTCTGTTGTGTAAAGTGAAACTGTTTTTTTCTAAGCAAGTTCTAAATTAAATTGAGGTATGGGTAGCAAGTAGTTTTAAACATTTTTTTTTCAAACATGGAACGTAGACCAGCAGTCATTTAAACAATGAGACAAAGACAGATTATTGACATACATGAACATAGATTAGTGCACTAAGGACAAATAATGAACAAAAAAAAAAACAGGACTGAAAGAAAGAGCCAGGTAGAACAGGGCATCCCCTGACCATCTCTTGCTCACAGGAGGACTCTGTAATAAGCTTTTCTTTCATTTGTTAACACACCAGAGAGCAGGAAACTTTCACCCTTTCTCTCCCTCATTTTCAAGGTTAATTTTTTATTTTCTCTGTAGGGAGTAGAGCATTTTTACCAATATTCCACTCTTTGGAAAACAACACTAATGAAAGTAAAGAATTTTTATGTATCCATTTTTCTTAACCCTAGATCTTCATGTCATGAATAGACTCCTTAAGTACATCTAAATCCTTGGGAGAAACCCATCCTTCTATAAATACAAAAATATAACATAATATATTCTAACACCACCACAGATAATGTTTTACAGTTTTCTATATGCAAATATCAAGGGATGTTTATACCATGAATTGCGTCACACTCAGGTTTATAGGAAGAAAAAAGTACTCAAGATTGAATGGATTTATATTTAGTTTATGTTTCTGTGATTAAATACTGAACCAGAAGTCAATTTAAAGAAAAGACATAGTGTGTTTGCAATTCAGAGAAATAGACTCTATCTGGAAAGGAATTAGGACATATTATATGTATAATTTAAAAGAAAATTGAGAGTTCAGTGACCTACATATCGAGAATAATTTCTTACCTGCCCTGGATGCAAATCTTTGCTAGCTTATCATAGAACATACAGAAATAGAATTTAAAAATAAAATAAAATTTAATAGCCAACAGCTGTATAATTTTGTAACAGATCTAAGATTTTCAACTGTCATTTATGCTGTCTTAATTATGGATTTATATTATCTTCAAGATAAATAAATTCTTTCCTATTCTTATCTGTATACATCACTAATTTACCTCAATTTTACATCTGCAAATTCAAATATTATATAATAAGTACAGAAGTAATGCACACATATGAGAAAATCTTGAGTTTTTATATATTTTAGATTTCTTCATCACTATGTACAATGAAAAAAATATATACCTATACCTATACCTATACCTATACCTATACCTATACCTATAC
>JADRCG010007975.1:64980-94794 GCA_019844195.1 Rhabdomys dilectus
TGTGGAACTGTCAGAAGCCAGGACCCTTGCCCCTCACCCTCACTCCCACAACTGCTTTAAAAAATATAAAGGCTTAAATAATAAAATGGAAGACCATTTTAGTAAATAATATGTAATATAAACTGTTATACTAAGTCATTCAATGGTAGCATAGGCCTTTGATTCCAGTTCATATAAGGCAGAATTAATTTACATTAAATTTCATTCTGGTTTCTTCTGTTATTTTATGGTGTTGTGCTGTTGAGACCTTCATATGAACCCTCAACATTGTGCCATATTTTTATTGGTTCATTTTGTCATCAGTATTTAGAATGTCACAATAAGAAAAATTTTTCATAGTTAAACAAAATGGAATATTTCTGAGTGAAAAAAAGTGTAGGTAATGTAACACAATCATAACATAATCACAAAACATATGGAAGAAAAAATTTTGAGGAAGAACATTGTGATGTCACTTCATGAGAAGAGGTCAGAATATACAGTATATATTCAGTCTCATTGATACAAAATATAAAAACAAATTAATGAGGTGAGAAAGTAGCTTGAGAGTCTGATTTTAGGAAATCATTGTTTTATGGAAGAAAGACAGAATATGAAACTGGGCAAAGTAAAGCCTTGACCAAAACACCATATGTAGACACCCAGAACTTTCCACTAAATATAGCCACAGATAGAAGGTAGTACTTCATATTCAGTTTAAGTCAGAAATTTTAGAACTTGCATTTTTGGAAAAATAAAAGGGCCACCCTGGTCACTAGATCAGAAACTCATCGAATTTCTAAAACAGACAGACTTTTTACCATGTTCCAGTGATAGCAGAATCTGTTGAATAAATGACAAAAAATAAAATCAATCAAAATATTTTTACATATGAAAGATTATTCTATACCTGGGTAGTATTACAGAAGAAAAGCTAAGCTACTTTTCAAAGTACCAGTTGTCACATTAGAAAAGAGACACCACAACACTTCCCCACTTCCTCATATTTCTGTCTACAAGGATTTTCAATGGGTGGCAATTCACAACCTTATGTAATATAGGCCAAAAGAAGAGTCTCACTTATATTCACAATTAATGATGTCCAAAAATTTTGTTACTCAATGCCACATATTGCTTATTTATACGTAATATTTAACCTACATACCTATATAATGTTCAATATAATTTGCTTTAATAAACGGGATGTCTTCCTCTTTTAGAAACACTGACTGGCACCTAAAAATCAACATATAAAAGAAGAAAAAGACAAATAAAAAGAGAAAAGCCCAAAGAAAAAAAGTAGAAAGAAAATTGAGGATGAAGTGAGTTTGCAAGAATGTATAATTGAATAAAAAAATTTGAATTAGCCAGGAAGTATTCTATATAGGGAAGAATAAACTATGAACAAAAGACAAAAATATAGGAAGGATAAATAACTGGGAATATATGGGCCATTTGATCATGCCAGAAAACTTAATATTGTTCAGTGGTTTTGGAAACCCCAGCATCTTCCAACATAGGAAGGAAGGTGTTACAACTCTCACAGTCAGGTGACTGCAATGTGATCATTGTAGTTCACAGAGGGGTTCCTGACAATCAGTGATATATGAGCAGATTCACTATGAACATTCTTCATATCAGATAAGACAGCTCTAACGTCTCAGACCATGCTAAGAGACAGCATCTTCTATCAGAGACCAACGTACCCCAAAATGTATATAAGATTCTGAGTAGAAGTAAAGGTGTGAGAATTCCTTTAACAAGTTTCCTCTGAAAGCTTCTGTTATATAAGAGCTTTAACACTTTCTAGGGAAGACAGAAAGTGTTTCTCTTCCAATGCTTTTGTCTCTTGTACCTGCCTGAGCATACTAGTTATTTCTTGCTGTTTTTGCCAAGGTTTATTCATCTATCTGTTATACATTGACTCTAGGACAGAGAAGGTGATCACACTTCCCCTCCCTGCTCAAGCAGCAGCAGTAGGTGTACTTCCCAAACTTGTTTTCTCAGCTTTTGAAGAGAGCAGTTGCTGACTGGAACAGAATCCCCTCTTTAAGAGAGTGTAACTTTTTGGCTGTGCCAGATAGTCCAAAGCCCCACAGATATCTGAGGATAGTGTCTAGTATATAGACCAGTAGAAAATACATATTTTCAAAACATAGATATTTTTATACATATACATTAGTTTATGTAACAACTATTGACAAAACAAAAGGCTGTAGATTTTCAAAGAAATATGTACTGTTGGTTATATCCTCTAAAAAGGAAAGAGGTTCATAGTATTATTGTATATCTGAGAAATAGGCCATACATGCATTCTAAGTAAGGGTTAGAATCCAGAAATTCCAGGAAATGATGAGGAAACATGTATTTTTGGTTTTGAATTTCAGCTAAAATGTGTTATGAATTTATAAATTGTAGAATGGAACATGTGGCAAGCTTGGTCTACTATGGGCTACCTATGGAAGCACAACCATTTAAAGATTTTTACATTGACCTAGGTTACTGTTAGGAATAACAGAGAAAAGATCTACGAAAACCACTTATCCATCTGTTACAAGGCCGTCTTGGCAAGAAGAATTTTGTAAATACATTTAGGATATATACTAAATATGGCTCAAAAGCTTTTTCTTCCTCATTGAGACAGTTTTACAGCAGATTATATTCAAGATAAGGTGACTTGGCACAATAAAAAAATAAGATCTTTATTATATGATTTGGTTTTGTGGAGTAATATATAAATGCAGTAAAATGTAGACAAATAAGATTATATTTTTTAGTAGGCACTTTACTCCCACATGGTGTTTTCTGTTTCTGTTCATTATACCCAGAGGAAAGAAACAGTCTCCTGAGACTTTTTTTCTACACACCTCTAATTATATGTGATGCCTCAATTGCATACCATGCTCAATGATGGTAATACATTGAGCAAGTAATGACAATATGTTTAATTTGCAGAATTACTTTACTAGTAGAAAAAAAAGTAAGAAACCTGAAAAGAAAATATGGTGAATAAAGTAAAAAGAAAGAAAACAAAACAAAAAAAAAAGATAAAAATGAATAAAACTGAAAAAAGAAACACAAAACAGAAAAGGAATAAAAGGATATTATAGGATGGAATAATTAAATAGAAATTACTGTAAGTTAGTCAGAAGAGAGATTGAATACTTTTTTTTTAAAATTATATACCTGATTTTAGTAAGAGGTTAAATAATTGCATATTTAAATATTGAATTCCAAACTATGTAGATATCCATACAACACTAATTAAAAAAAAATCTTATCTTCTTACACATACACACAAACACACACATTCACACACACACACATGCACACAAATATACATCTCTATTTTTAACTCTATCTATCTGTCTATCTATCTATTTTTCTATCTATCTATCATCTATCTATCTATCTATATCTATAAATAG
This sequence comes from Rhabdomys dilectus, assembly GCA_019844195.1. Classification (NCBI taxonomy): domain Eukaryota; kingdom Metazoa; phylum Chordata; class Mammalia; order Rodentia; family Muridae; genus Rhabdomys; species Rhabdomys dilectus. The sequence goes on from JADRCG010007975.1 coordinate 68,388, forward strand.
AGATAGAGATGAATATATTTGATAATGGGTTTCTCAGAATTGAGTTCAAATTCCTAGGTTAGAGGACTATGAGCAGTAAAACTCTGAGAAACATGTCTACAGACACATGATGAACTAACCTAATGACAGCAGTGGAATACTTTAGAAAACCAAATCTTTGGTTTTGTGCATCAAAAACATATTCATATATATTACTACATGTGATATCTATCTGCATACCATAATGGGTAGTTCACAAAAACATTTATAATTACAAGTATGTCATTACATCAAATAAATATTTTAATATTTTCATATTTTTAAAAAAGAAAACCAATCATTATATATTTATATAATTTTGCACAATGTATTTACTTTATCAGGATAAAATATCTAAAATAATAATAATTTTAAAAAAACAGCCTCTCAACTTGTTGCTAATTTTTTCTCTCATGATTTGGACACTCAACAGTTTTCATTAGCATAATACTTATTTAAACCTTAATTCCTTATTAAGTAAAGACACAAAATACATTCTCTTCACCACTTCTTGAGCACTCTGAATACTAACATATTTCAGTGTAATGCAAAGTATTCTTCCAAAGAAAAAAATTCAAAAGTAGGGGTACCTAGAAATAGAAAGGATGAGTGATTTCATTTCTCATTTGTACTACAATAAGTATTCCAGAGTATTGTTACTAATGTGGATTTCAGTGGGACCATATTTCAAAAATGAAAACTATTAGAGGATGTCTGTGTCAGAGGCAAATTTCAAAGAAAGTGAAAGTAAAAAATTGGAAGTTTTAATTATTTCACAAATATTAATTAGCATGTCAATCCCACATGGGAATATCTGCTTATTTTTATTTCATTTTTGAGGAAACACTGGGACATCGGGTACTTCATACTACATATCTATAACTACATATAATACCTAAATTGCATAAATAGTAAATAGTTCACAAAAATTTTATTGTTAAAAAGTATATCATTAACTTGATATTTTCACACATGTTTAAAAAAATCAAAGCAAGACACAAAACAAGAAAAAAATTTTAAAAAAGAAAGAAAAAGAATGAATAAAGAAAACAAAACAAATAATGAAAGAAATAAATTGAAGGAGAGAATAACTGATAGAAAATGAGAAATGTGTAGGAAGGTAAATGTGAGAAAAGGAGAATGAAAAATATAATCATGTTAAAGTCTCAAGCATTAGAATAAATACACACTTTCAGTGGAAAGACTTTACCAAGACCCTAAATTCTGAACATCTATACCTCAAATGTGCATTCATAGAAGAAATTTTATTAAAGCTCAAAACACTCATTGAAGTCCACAAAATAATACTGAGAGACTTCAACACCACTGTCTCACCAATGTACAGGTTATTTAAACAGAAACTAAACAGAGACAGAGTAAAACTCATAAAGGTTATGAAACAAATGGATTTAACAGATATGTACTGAACATTTTACCCTAAAACAAAACAATGTAACTTCTTAGCACCACATGATACCCTCTCCAATACAGACCATTTAGTCTGTCACAAAACAAGTCTCAATGGTTATAAGAAGTTTAAAATAATTTCAAGACTTTTATCAGATCATTGCAGAATATGGCTAGACTTCAATAACAGTAAAACCAAGAAACCCACATACACTTGGAAACTGAACCTATCACTAGTCAGTGATACCTGGATTAAGAAAGTAAAATGAAATTAGAGTCTTCCTGTAGCTCAATAAAAATGAAGGCAAAGCATAATAAAACTTACTGTACACAATGAGAATAATGCTATTATTAAGAAACTGGAGATATCCTACACCAGCAACTTAAGGACACACCTGAAAGTCTTAGAAAAAAGCAAACACATCCAGGAGGACTAGAAGGCATGTCATAGTCTAACTCAGGAAAGAACACAAGCAAATATTTAAAAAATAATGATAAAATGAATCAACAATAACAAAAGATGATTATTTGAGAAAATCATCAAGATAAATACTCTATCAAAACTAAATGGCACACAGAAAGAATCCAAAATACAAAAGTAGAAATTAAAGGAGGTACAGAACAAGAAAAATTGAGGAAACTTTAATGAAAACCATCAGATCCTACTAGAGAAGCATATTCTCATCCAATCTAGAAAATCATGATGAAAAGAATAATTTTCTAGACAGATACCAAATACTGAACTTGAATCAACAATGAGTAAACTATTTAATCATTACCATATACACAAAAGAAATTAGAGGAGTTATTAAAATTCTCCTAACCAAAAAAAAGCCAATGGCCAGATGACTTTCATGCAAAATTCTAACAGTCAAATATGAGCTCATACCAACACTTCCCAAAATATTTCACAAAATAGAAACAGAAGAAGCACTACCTAACTAATCTTCTGAAGCCAAAATTACATACAAAGAACCCAGTGAAAAGAGAGAACTTCAGAACAACTGGGTTTATGTATATTAAAGGAAAAATACTAAATAAAGTTCTTGCAAACTTACCTAATAACACATCACAATCATCATTTACTAGGATCAATTACGATTTACTGCAGGAGTGCAAGGATTGACCAATATACCAAACCACTTAAAGAAGAAATGACATAACAATCTCATTAAATGGTGGAAATAATTTAACAAAACAGCACATTTTTATGTTAAAATATTGGAGAAGTCTGGTATTCAAGCCTTATACCTAAAAATAAACAAAAATATAGAGCAAACCAACAGCCAATATAAAATTAAATGGAGATATATTTAAAAGAATCAGGAACAAGACAAAAATGCACATTGTCCCTGTGTCTACTTTATATAGTACTTGAAGTTCTAGTTATAGCAATAACACAATAGGTGACCAAGCAAATAAAAATTGGCAAAGAAGTCAAGGTGTTACTATTTGCAGATGATTTGATAATACACAAAAGGAAATTCAAAATTCTCTATTTACAGCTGATAAACAATTACAGCAATGTGGCTGGATACAAAATCAGCTCAAAGAAATTAGTTACTTTCCTTTATACAAAGGATAAACTGGCTGAAAGATAAAATAGGGAAATAAAACATTTTCAGTGGCTGCTATTATCATTGCAACTATCTTGAGCCCTAGACCCCAACAAGAGACTTGTTTACAAGAGCCTACAACAGCTGATAACACTGAGCACACTCTGATAACATCTTGATTTAGATAGTCAGGATCTTCCCTTGGGTGTGTGAGACTTAAAGGTGTGATATAGAGATAAGACTTAAAGGCCTGACTTAAAAGCATAACTTAGAAGAGAGTCGTATAAAAGTCAAGAGGCAGACAGAAGGAATTATTAGGCTCTTGGCACTTAGAAAAAGACTAATGACTGAGAAGGAGACTAGCAACTTGGTACTTGGAACTAGGGACTGTGAACTAGGGACTTGGAGAGTAGAAAGACGGAAGAATAAATGGGATTGAATCACACTCTATCTGGTCTCAATTTATCATGTCTGTCCCCACTGTCTCTCTTGCTGAGCCATGACCCACAAACGGTAGCAGCTTGGGACAGTGCATGCTCTAACAATTTAGCCCCCAAGGTTTTTGGCAGTGCAAGTTTCAACATTGATAGAGCAGTCTGCAATATTTTGGCCCACAAACATGGGGTAGTGTGCTCCTTGACACTTTGGTGTCTAATGTGGACCAGCAAGAAATAGAAACCCATGAAGAGACATTACTAGAAGAAAGATCTGCCAAAAATTCAGAAGTGAAATGAAAGTGATACCCATGGGAATCTGTTGAGAAAAGTAAGTCATGTTAATGACAATGGGGCAAGAAGTAAGTAAGCCTGAACTCAACTCTCTGTTTTTGTTTTGTTGTTTGCTGCTCACATGTGTTAATTGTCTGTGTTTGTTTTATTGTTTGAATGCTGTCTTTCATTTACAAAATAAAAAGAAATGTATATATTTGAAATTAGAATGCAAAACACAACCAAAGGTTGATGACAATTTGGTAGAGCCAGATTGTGCTGACCTAGAAGAAGAGGCAGCCAAACATTACAACCCTGAATGACCCTCTTCCTGAACACCCCCTCCCTTATGTTCCTCTGCTTCCATGTGCTTCCCCAATGAAGGTGGTGATTGTAGATACCAGAAAGAAGTTATAAGACAAAATTTCTATTCTTAAACAACTAATAGAGTTAGAGAAAGAGTATCAGAACTTAATTAATTAGTTACAAGTATTAAAGACAGGGAAGTTGTCTTGAGAAGTAAACTGAAAATCCTCTGGCTCCTTGTGTTCCTCAACAAGGAATCCAAAGGCTGTCCCTGTTTCCTAGTTTAAGATTAGCCACAGATCATCCTGAGAAGGAAGACACTGAGGCTTTCCCTGTATCAGAAACCAGAGACAATCAAGGGGTTGCTTGGAGACATCACACAGAGTTTAATTTTCAAATTATTGAAGAATTAAAAAAATTCAGTATCACAATATGGTGCCACTGCTCCCTTTGCTCTTGCAGTTTTAAAGTCTGTCACAGAGGAGTGACTGACTCCTGGTGATTGGAATACATTAGGGAGAGCAGTTCTTAGTGGTGGTGACTATCTTATTTGAAAATCAGAGTATCATGAGAATTGTAAAGAAAAAGCTAAGAGAAACATACAGGCAGTCAATGGTTGGTCCTTTGATGCTTTAGTAGGAGAAGGGCAATTTGCTTCTAGTGATAACCAGATGCAATATGACCCAGGCTGATTTACTCAAGTTCAAAATGCAGCCATAAAGGCTTGGCACAAACTCCAGACAAAGGGAGACCCTGGTGCATCCTTAACAGCAGTCAGACAAGGACCTGATGAACAATTTTCTGATTTTGTTCATTGATTAATGACAACAGCAGGGAGGATTTTTGATAATGCAAAGGCATGTATACATTATGTGAAACAACTTGCATATGAAAATGCCAATTCTACCTGCCAAGCAGCCATTAGACCCTATATGAAAAAGACAGACCTTACGGGGTTTATCAGACTGTTATGATTTAGGTCCCTCCTACCAACAGGGCTTAGCTATGGCAGCTGCCATGCAAGGAAAATCAGTAAAAGGTTTTTTGGCAAGTAGAAACCAAAAGGCCTATTTTAAATGTGAGAAGCCTAGACACTTGCAAGTGATTGTGAGGCAGAAAATGAGTTAACCCAGAGACAGCCCAGAAAACAGCCTGGGCTCTGCCCACTTTGCAAACATGGAAAGCATTGGGCTACTGAATGTTGGTCCAAAAGAGATGCACAAGGAAACACCCTTTCCCATATTCAGGGAAACTGGAACTGGGGCCAGTTACAGGCCCTGAAACCAACACAAGCCAAAACAGGCTTATGGAACAGTCAGTTTCATACCAGCCAACACCAATTTCTTTCTGAACTTAGTCGAGCAACACCAAGAAGCACAGGACTAGACCTCAGTTCTGCCACCAACAGAGTATTAACCCCAGAAATGGAACCTCAAGCCTTACCCACAGATGTGACTTTATCAGATCCATCTAACTTGGATCAGGGCATAAAGGCTCATGAGTTACATCACCTTAATTCTAAAACTTTAAAAGTTATGTTTAAAATTACCAGAGAACAAGGTAGACAAATAGTTAAACAATGTCAATCATGTGTTACACTTTTACCAGTTCCTCATTTGGGTGTAAATCCAAAGGGACTGATACCAAACAGTCTCTGGCAAATGGATTTTACTCATTATAATGAATTTGGCAATCAAAAATATATACATGTATGTGTACACACATACAGTGGTTTCATTTATGTGACATTACAATCTGGAGAAACAAGCAAGCGTGTGATCACTCATATGCTTGCTACAATAACTGTATTGGGTGTACCTAAGCAGATAAAGACTGACAATGGTCCAGGTTATACAAGCTCCAGTTTCCACCAATTCCGTGAAAAATTGGGAACACTACATAAAATGGGTATTCCATATAATCCACAGGGTCAAGGTATGGTAAAAATGGGTGCATCAAACCATTAAATGCCAATTTAAAAAAATTAAAAAGGGGGAATGATACCATACCAAGGTATCCCCCAGAAATATTCTTCATCACATGTTCTTTATTTTACATTTTTTAACTTTGGATTCTGAAGGAAAAATCTGCTGCAGATAGATTCTGGCATCCTGATACCTAAAAGAATTTTGCAACAGTCCTTTGGAAAGACCCATTAACTGGAACCTGGAATGGACCAGATCCAGTGCTTACCTGGGGAAGAGGTTCTGTCTGCATATATTCCCAAACTGCAGATGCTGCACATTGGCTGCCAGAGAGATTGATTAAAGAAATAGATAGCTACAAATCCAGGGAGTAGATACTAGGAACTAGGGACTATGAACTAGAGACTTGAAGAGAAGATGAGAGACTGAAGAATAAATGGGATTGAATTACACTCTATATCTGGTCTTCATTCTTTGTGTCCTTCCTTCACTCTCTCTTTTGCTGAACCCTGACTCTTGGACTGGAGCAGCTTGGGGCAATGCATGCTCTAACAATTTAGACCCCAAGACTTTTGTCAGTGCATGTTCCAACATTGATAGAGGAGTCCCCGACATCTTGGTCCCCAAATGTGGGGCAGAGAGGTCCATGACATTTTGACCCTTTAATGTGGGGTAGTGCAGTCTAAGACACTCAGGAAATGTAGAGCTCTCACATGCTGATGGACTGGTAGGATTAACATATTAAAAAATGGCCAGCTAACCAAAAGCAATGTACAGATTCAATGCAATCTCCTATCAAAATTTCAACATGTTTCTTCAGAGGCATGGAGAGAACAATGCTTATATTCAAAAACAACAAAACAAACAAAAAAACAAGGATAGACAAAACAATTCTTAACAATAAAAGAACTTCTGGTAAATCACCATCCCTAAGTTCAAGATATAATGCAGAGCAATAGTGATAAAAATGACATGGCATGGCTACAGAGTCAGATAGGTTAATTAATGGAATCAAATTGAAGACCATAAATAATACCACTTCCTTATGGATACTTCATCTTTGACAAAGAAGCCAAAATATACAATGGAAAAAGGAACACATCTTCAAAAAATGGTACTGGTCAAATTGGCAATCCTGAAGGAAATCAGGCAGTCTACCCATGCACTCTCTCACATCTAGAAGAGATTCCACTCTCCCATTGCTCTTTCTCGCCTCTACTTCGAAACATTCAGTTCCCTCTCAGCTTTTCAGAAAGGGCCCAGTCTAGCACTGAAATATCCTTTTATTCATAGTGGATTTCCCCATGTAACCCTTTTTGGGAGCAACAAATACCAGTTTCAAAACATATAAACAGTAACAACTCTCAGCCCCTTTGTCACCGAGACTGACACCCCTCTGATGTATAGCTAAGAACTTCTTCCCACTACAGGAGGCCAGTGTCCTTGAGAAAAGCAAAGAGCAAACATCCTTGGGGAATAAATGTCATACTTTGGGTCATGAGAGAAGGGTAATTAAGTGTTCCCAGATAGCTATGACCAGTTTGATAAAACACTGTTTCTGACAGCACCATGAAGGTCAGTATAGCTCCCCTTTCTCATTTGTGTGGCTCTGCCCTGCTGCCTGAACAAAAGGTGTTATGATTCAAGAATGACTTTTCTTATCACATTCCCTGTCACATAATTCCAAAATCTGAGAATTTCATATGTATAAAAACTCTGAGCCACTAGATACAGGGCCTGACTCTTATCCTGCACAGTGGGAATGATTGTCACTTGAAACTGGTTCAAATAAAGACTCCTTTGTTTCTCTACAATGGGTCAGTAGTTCTTTGAGCTCTTTTGGGAATCCTGAGTTCTGGGAATATCATTTTGTGTTCTCATCTGGGATTTCTCAGTAGATTTCTGGAATATGCAATCCAGAAAATTTAGAGCCAATGAGCAAATATTTCTCAGCATTTCTGTATTGTTTGTACAGAAACATGTCTGTATCTGGCCATATCTTGTAATCAGAAAAAAAGCATAGTGTAAAGGCGTAAGTGTCAAGAAGTAAGCAGAGTAGATGTCCTAGAGAGTCACAATCTCAGGGGTCAGGAAGACATTACTGGACCTAGGCTCAGTGTGAATGAGGTACCCACACATCACTTGGAAGAACTGGTACCTGATGAAAGGCCTCAGCACAGACTGCTTTTTTACCTGCTTCATTTCTATTTTCCAAGGTGAGAGTTTGTGAGCCCTAGTGCCTGGATTTACTTTTGTTTCCAGTCATTACGTGGTTATTTCCTGCATGTGGGTTTGCCACGAAAGTTTTTGATAATGTTTAGTTTCATGTTATACTGGACTGTGACTGGTGCAGTGGGACAGGTTAACTCTCATTTCCTTCCTTCTCATCCTTCTTACATTATTTTAGTTCATTATAAGAAAGTGAGGACCAGAGCTCTTGATCTTTCTGTAGAAATGAACAAAAAGAAAGTGAGCATGTACTACAGCTCAGAGTGGCTTGCCTTTGGGACTGGATAGTGCCCAGAGGAGTCCTTCTGTCTTCCCATGGTGCTCTCAGTAGAAGACAATGTGTTTCAGAAAGGCTCAGGGACTTCCAGAACAAGTCCCATACATTGTAGCCTGAAAATTTTGGTTGCCAATCGTCCACCTTCAGTGAAATATTTTCTCTTGCCCTTGACTAATGCTTCTTCACCTTTAGGAACAGGGCCAATCCTACTTGCAGAAGAACAAAAATGGTAAATTTCTAAATCTCCAAACTCCCTTTACCCCATTTTACAGGACAGTACACCTTAAGAAGTTATATTTTCACCATTTTACAACCAGACACCAGTGCTGGCCAGGGAGTGGCCCTTGTCTCAGCTAGGAACTTTTCTGTATCTGTGCTAGGCCCCATTCCTCCGTTCAGAGAACTAGTGCACAAGTTTGGACCTGCACCTTTGTTAGTCCTCCCACCTCTATTGCAAGAGCAGTGCAAGTATATCCATCCTGTAGATCATTCCCTGAGATCACCCAAAGTCTGTGTTCAGAGGACAATCACTGTGGTTTAAAGGACCTTTGCTTGAGTTTGCCCCGGTGCCTTCTGCACCCATTTCTCATCCCCAGCGGATCTTCACAGAAGAGCCAGTAGTCCACACACTGGGCCTATTTCTCCCAATGTATCTCCCAGAGAGAGCATCATAGGTTCCTACAGTGTCCAATTCAGTGATAGAGGGAGGCCAAGCACAGGGGACTAAAAACAGGTGCTATCAGTACTAACCCATGATGTAGAACCAAAGGCAGATTTCACTAACTTTTTCTTGAGACCAAGTACTTGGCCGATTGATGGAAAGGAAAATCAACCTCACTATTATTGGCTTTTTACTACTGCTGATCTTTACAGTAGGAGGAGAAATCATGATAGGTTTTCTGATAACCCTATAGAGCATATTGGTCTCTTAGATACCATTCTTTTTATCCATCAGTCCACTTGAAATGATTGCCAGCAGTTATTGCAGATACTTTTCAATACATAGGAAAAGGACCATATATATTATCCTGGAGTCCCAGAAGAATTTTTCAGAGTGAAGGGCTCTCCAACTCAGAATCAAAGAGATATCAATGGAGGTTTCTCTCTCAGAAGACCAGCTTTGGACTATAATACTGGTAGAGGTAGGGAACATCTTTACATTTATCACAAGTTTCTAATGGAGGGACTCAGGACAGCTACAAATTTAGCTAAATTTTGTGACGTTAGGCAGAAGGATAATGAAATACCAGCAGAGTTCCTCAAGTGAATTATAGACACTTTCCACCATTACACATGACTAAAGCACAAGAAAATGAAGAATTCCAACATAGTGGTATTGGTGTTTATAAATTAGTCAATTTCAGATCTTAGGGTGAAGTAACAGAAGTTAGAAAGAATAGGAGAAAAGTCATTGAGAGATTTAGTGAAAGTTGCAGAGAAAGTGTCCCATAACAAAGAAACTAAAAATAAAAAGAAAAGTAAAACAGAAATGATATTAAATTGAAATCTAGCTAAAATCCAGAGCATGGAGAACACCACTGACAAGCCTTAAGTTAGAAACAATTTTCCTATTGTAAGAATAAAGGACTTTAGGCCAGAGAATGCCATGGAGAAAGCCCATAAACAAGACCATGGTCACTGAGAAGAAAGAAGACTGAGGGAGTCAGGGCTCAGATCACCTACCCGACAACAGGATAACCCATAGAGTGGAAGGTATGCCACTAAATTTTCTAAAGCCCAACATGCAGTGCCTGTAAAGGCAAAAGGGTTATTGTCTAATATAATATCATGGGTCCAAAAGGCCACAGCTGCTAAAGAATATTCATGAACTACCCAAAAAAACAGTAAATTTAGGAATGGGACAGGTATCCCATTCATTCATAGTTATTCCTCAGTGTTCCTATCACTTATTGGGGAGAGAGCTACTAGCCAAAATGAGAGCCCAGATGTATTTTTTCCCTAAGGAAATTAGACTATCAGACAAGAATGGTGATCAAATTCAGGTGCTGACACTTAACTTGGCCTCTGAGCCTGAGTATTGATTATTTGAGTTACTGACTCCCCCAAACAGAACTGGGAGATCTGGCTGACAATGTTTCCTCAGGAATGAGCAGAAACAGGGGGCATGGGATTGGCAAAACATCAACCACCTGTATTTGTGAGTACAGGGATAGTAACACAGTATTATCTCTCATACAATATATACATAAATTTATATTTACTACAAAGACCAAAAAGGGTATGAAAAAAGGTTCCAGAATCTATTGGTTGTCTGATAAGAAAGCACAGTTCTATAAGACTGAGGTCACCTATATTGATTATAACCTAAAGGGGGGCCAGGGATGACTTTCCATGGCCAGAAAAGAGAGTTTTCTCAACATCTCCATGCCACAGAACTCACGACAGATAAGAAAGTTCTTGGTGTCCACAGGCTTTTGCAGATCACTGATTTTAGGTTTTGCTGAAGTACCTGAAACCTTATATGAAGCTACCAAAGAAGTCAAAAACTTAGTTTAGACTCAAGTTTATCAAAAAGTTTTTGAAAAAATAAAGCAGTCCATGCTCTTAGCTGCTGCTTTGGGACTGACTGTCATTGCTAAGCCATTTAATGTGTATGTAGACAAATGGCAAGAAATAGCCAAAGGTGTCCTGACACAAACTTTAGAGCCATGGAAATGGCTTGTGTCTTATTTGTCAAAACATTTTACCCAGTGACAGCAGAAATACCACCTTATGTGTGTTTCATTGTGGCTATGGCATTACTGTCTAAGGATGTAGATAAATTGATTTGGGGAAAATAATTTAGCTGAGCCTAATCCCCGTGCAATTGAAGGGGTACTCAAGCAATCAGCAGATAAATGGCTCAAGAATGCCCACATGACTCATTAGACTTTACTAATTAACACTGACAGAGTTACATTACAGCTGCCTTTTTTCTTAAATTCCAACACCCTTCTGCCTGATGCTGATTTGGATCATCCACCCCACTAATGCAGCAAAATTCTAGCCCAAGTATGCAGTACTCAACCTGACTTGAAGGAATTCTCTCTGTCAGGGTCAGAGCAGACTTTGTTCATAGACAGAAACAGTTTCATTTTAGAAGGTCAGAGGAGAGTGGGAGCAGCAGTAACCATGAAAACAAAGGTAATTTGGCTTATCCTTTCCCTTCAGGTACCTTAGCACAAAGAGCTGAACTGATAGCACTGTACCAGATTCTTATAATGGAGAAAGGGCTGGCTCCACATTTACACAGACAGCAAGTATGCATTTGCAACTGCTCTCATACATGGAGCCATATACCAGTAGAGAGTGCCTGGCAGAAACAATGGGATTTTTGTTGACTTTGACCCTACCAGAACTTCCCAACCTCAAAATGCCAGAACACCCAGGCTATACAGAAAAAGAGATCAAATGGGCCAAGAATCAGCCCATGAGTTGGTGTTCGGAGTGCTAGTGACAGATAATTGAAGGCAAGCTCATATTACCCACCTCTCAGGGAAGAACTACTCTCCAGAAAATCCATAGAGTTACTCAAGTGGGAGTGAGACTAATGGATGATATAGTTAGACAATATAAGGAGATTTTCAGATATATGCAGAATATCATCTAGAGTTTAGTGCCAAGCTGAAAATTTTTAAAATTAACAAACAGGTAACCTAATCATTCATAGTTACTTCTGAGTACAGTTACCCCCTTACTGGTAACATAGATAGGTAACAAAGAGAACACGAAAACTTCAGAAGTTGGTATCACTGACTGCACATTTCTTCTCTCTGTCTACCTACCCTCATTCCATAATCACAGGAAACTTGATAAAGATTTTTTTACTGTTGCTCACTTTTGGGCCATACATATTAATAAGCTTTTGCAGTATATGAAACAGAGACTGGGGACCATTCAACTGACATTAATGAGATCCCCAAATCAGCCAGTCAACACTGACAATCTAGGGTTTTAGAGAGCCCAAGATTGGCCTCTGAATTTACCTCCAGATGGGAATAAAGGGATGCAGGCAGTCTGAATTTGTACTCTCTGACTGTTAGCATAACTTCCTCTCCCCAACTTTTTAGAAAGCTCCCAATTTGGCACTGAAATATTACTATCTCCATTTTACAGTAGCACTCTGCAATAAAATCCCCTACTGGGAGTGACAAATAGCAGCCTAGGAAAGATAAACAACAACAATTCTCAGCATTTCTGTCACTGAGACTAGCACCTCCTCTGATGGATGACTAAGCACTTCCCACTTCAGGTAGCCCCTGTTTTTGGGAAAAAACCAAACATCCTTAGAGATATAAATGTCATACTTTGGGACATGAGAGAAGGGCAATTATGTGTTCACAGATAGCTATGGCCAGTTTGTTAAAACACTAGTTCCTGATCCACCATAAGAGTCAGTAGAGCTCCACTTCCCAAGTTATGTATCTTCACATCCTAGAAAAATGGTATTATGTTTGAAGAATGACTTCCCTTGGTACCTCTAAAATCCAAAGAGTTCAAGACATAATTCCAAAATCCAAGAGTCTCTTATGTATAAAAACTCTGTCTCTAGATGTAGGTCACAATCATGCCCTGTACAATGGGAACAACTTCTCCTTCAAACCTTGTTCCAGTAACGATTGTTTTGTTTCTCTACATTGGGTTACCAGTTTTTTGAGTACTTCTGGGAAGCACAAAATTGAGGCCTGTATGTAGGAAATGAATATAGAACCATATTTATTATATATTTATTATATTTTACAAAGCTGAAATCCAAGTAGATCAAGGAATTCAACATAAAATCATATATACTGTATTCAATAGAATAGAAAGTGAGAATGAGCTCCAAACTCATGGGCATGGGTTCAGATTTCTTAAACAGAACTCCAGTAGCTTACACTCTAAGATCAAGAATTGGCAAATTGAACCTCATGAAGCTGAAACCTTCGGTAATGTAGTCAACATAGTCAATAGGACAAATTTGCAACCTACAGTTTGGGAAAAAATCATCAGTAACCCATCCTCTGATAGAATGCTAATATCCAAAATGTATACTGAACCTAAGAAGCTAACTGACAAAAAACAATATAATCCAATCAAAAATGGGGTATAAAATTAAACAGAGAATATACAACAGAAGATTCTGAAAAGGCCAAGAAACACATAAAAATTATTAGATATCCTAAGTGATCAGGAAAAAACAAATTAAATTTACCCTAAGTTTTCACTTTACCCCAATGAAGCATAGCTCAGATTTCAGCACAGTTTGGATAGAATATGAAAAAAAAGAAAGGAAGAAAGAAATCCTCGTCTATTACTGGTGTGATTTCAAATTGGTACAACTGTTTTGGAAATCAAATTGTTGGGTTCTTAGAAAATTTGAAATTGTTCTACATAAAAACCTAGACATACTAGTCTTGAGTATACCCAAAAATGCCCTACCAGGCCACAGAGCTCATGTTCTACTATGTTCATAGCAACTGCAGTTGTGATATCCAGAAGCTTCAAATAATCCAAATGTCCCAAAATATAAAAATGGGTACAGAAAAAGTTGATCATTTACACAGTGGAATACTGTTCAGCTATTAAGAACAACATCCTGGGTTTTGCAGGTAGATGTATGAAACTAGAAAATATCCTACTAAGTAGGATTACTCAGACACAAAATGACATACCTGTGGTCACTTATAAGTGTATTTTACAATTATTACAGAATACCCAGGAAAAAAATCCAAAGAATTCAAGAAGTTTTACAAGTTGAAGGGCCCAAGTGAGAATGCCTCAGTTCCACTAAGGAGGGTGCAGAAAGCAAGGATGGGATCAAGGGAAAGGAGTCATTTAAGCAGGAAAGAGGAACATGGTCAGGTATTGGGGGCAGTAGTGATGCACTGAGTGCCAACAGAATAAATGAAAACAGACAGCTTCATGATTATGAAGTGGAGGACCCTATGTAATATACCTAAGATATGGGAAGCAAGAGATGATCAGAACTCAAAGGGAAAGACCTTAGATGAAATTCTAAGAGTGGTGTGAGGGAACTTGTAGAATACATTTCCAGTAGAAAGACAGGGTAATAAGTGTAGGGATGGGATTGCCATCTTACTGTGAATAATGCTAAGCCAAAATTGTTGTCTAAAACAACTGCAGGGACAAAAATGAAAAAGAGACAAAGGAAAAGTCAATCCTGTTACCAACCCAAATTGGGATCAAGGTCAAGGAGGTGTTTCATAGTCTAATACTATTACTGATGTTATGGAATGTTTACAAAGAGGAGGCTAGCCTAAGTGCCCTTCAAGAGGCCTACCAGGCAGCTAAATATGTCAGAAAAACATACTTTTATAAAACCAGTTGACAAAAGCTTGAGATCTCTGGGGCTGAATTACAAATTGATGAAAGAAAAGGAGCAGAATTGTGATCCTATAAGAAGACCACTATTCTCAACTAACATAGACCCCCAAGGTCTCTTAGAATCACAAATTTCAAGCAGGTAAAATTCAGTAGATTATAGAAGTCCTGCAACACATATACAGCAGAGGATTCTCTGATCTGGTCTCAATGAGAGATGATACACCTAATCTTTGAGAGACTTGAGGTCCTGGAAGTGATCAGGTATGTTGGTGTGGCATACTCTTATAGATGGGAGAAGAAGTATGTGGTGAGGAACTATAGCAGGTCAGACTCAGAAGGTGATGACTGGAGTATAAAATAAAGATTAATGATAATTAAAAAATAAAATAAAATAAAATAAATATATAAAAGGATGTGGGACATTTATTTAAGTGTTTCTCAGCCATTAGAGAATCCCCTGTGAGAATTCTCTTTTTTAGCTTTGTACCCAACATTGTTTTTTGGCGGGGGTGGGGGGATGTTTATTTGGCTTTCTGGAGAATAACTTCTTGAGCTATTTGTATATTTTAAATATTTGCCCTTCATTACAAAAAAAAAGATCATTATCTAGATAAAGATAGCCTTGAACTCAAAGAGCTATCTACCACAAAATGTTGAGATTTAAGATAAATCCTACGATAAAAATTGTGAATCTCTGAAAGGAATTCTATGTGCTCAAAAGAAAGAAAATAAATCATTAAGAACTAGAACCCAGGCTCATCTTCACAATAGTGGATTGAAGAGTGAACCCCCAAATATGTACATATATTTATCTGACAAAGGAACTTCTTTTCTTGCTGATGAAGTCTTATTACTAGAAACCAGAACATTTAAAAAAAAATAACAAGAACATAAAAACCCAAAGTATTTTGATGTTCTATCTAATGGTAACATGTTGGTGGAACATGGAATGAATAGCTATTATATCCATCACTATTGGTATCAGATTTCCTGTACCCTGTACCGGCTTTTACTCACATGGTAAGTGCCTTGACATTTGTTATTCAATGTAGTCTTATAAAAAACTTGGTTAACAAAGCTTAAAACCTCTGTAAGCAGCTTCTTATTTCTCTAGAAATGTCCTCTATAGGGACATTTTTACATATTGTGGTAACACTGTTTTCTTTAAATACAAAGGCTCTATCACTACCTTAGTAAGCACACTTTTGCTTGTGAGCCTGAAATGTAACTGTGATCCCCTCATTCCCAAATGAACTGTTGGATATACACTCTCTAAGTCTTTCACATCATCAAAAATTGAATTTAATCATGTCCCTGATTCTGAACAAAAGCACTGAAATTTCTTCATTTAACTGGTTTTCTTATGAAAAGCCATAATATGCCATTCTTTAAGGAATAGACACACAGAGGTTCACAGAGCACTGTGCATTACTTTGAGAAGTTACTAAGAAGGTATCATAAAAACTAATCCCATGCTTTTGAGAATCACAGATCTATCTGGAAGTTGTAAATAAGGTCCTACATCATGGTTTCTCTGATGCTTCCATAAAAGTTAGAAGTGGATAACAAACTATCAATTTCCTTAGGTTTGTAGGGACAGCTAGAGAATAAAAATTGTGCAATATCATTTAAAGATAAGAACTAGGAGCATACTTAAAATGACAGAAGTGATATCTATGAAAAAGAAAAATAAACATAAAATAGAGAAGACACACAACATTGAAAATATTTTAATGGAGTTAGTTTAAACTTGTATGTTTAAAAGGTCCAAAATCAACTGAATTCCTTTGTCATTTCAAATAAAATGGCAGATGTATGAATTTCTTTATCAGCCTTTGAGACTTTCTAGTGAATAATATACCACACCGTATTTAAAATAGGAGGGAATGAGCAAGTGGCTAAGATAAAAGGAAGCAAAAATAGGCTATTTCAAAGAATTATTTTAACTATCCAACCAGAGTTCACATGAAATGGACCCTACGGGACTACCTTATATGTCTGGGTCTAGGTTCAGAAGTTTTCTTCTCATGACTAGGAGAGTCATAAAGTGTAAAGTTGTGGGAAACCCTGTGACTCTCATTAAGACTTTTAGTTTCCTGCAACAATATTTATAATGTTATTCCATGTGAAAAAGGAAGCAACATGGTTAAGAAAGTGTTCCATAAACAATTGTACATTTTGTGATTTTGTGATGTTCTTGTTGTAAATTATCAATTCTAAAAAATACGCATGCTACAAGGAGATAATTTCCAAAGGAAAAAAATAGAAGTAAAATAAAGAATTTGCCAAATTCTCTAGTATTTTAGAATACTCAGATAGGATTTTAATGTATTTCTTTTTAGATCATACCACCTACATTTTATGCTAAGACCTAAAACTCTTGCTTGTGGGCATTGTACACTCAGATTTTGTTTATTTAGGGTTTAAATATATTTTTTATTTACATCATGTAGCTTTTCTCAGATAATTTTGGAAAAATAAATGTGCTTCCATGCTCTGACAGGATCATATTTAATGCCACTGTACTTTCAGTATTTGTCTACATTGTCCTGTACTCAACACACTGTGGTTTAATTATGCTCACATATCACTCAAGGTAGCAAGAATTGGTTCACACTTATAGGACACACATCAAGATCAGTCCTACCAAGGGCTACTTTTAGATCTCTGTAGTGTCTCAGGAATATGTATTCCAAATGCATCCTTGGGTGATTCTAAAGTAATAAACCAATCATAAGTTCAGGTATAAAATTATAAACATATCAAAATTTTAACAAACCATGCTTAAAGCTCTGCCCTTTTAGCAAGAAAGCCCTCATTTCTGCAGTGTTTGCTAGCACTGGTTACTACTGTTATATGCTCATATTACTCAATGTTAAAGGTTTATCATTGGCTCCTCTGACAACTACACTGAAGGATGTGTTGCAAAATTACTCATCACATCCTTGATGGACCAGTGTCAACATCCCAAAATGACTAAAAATACTCCAGATGTAGTATTAATATTTTGTAAAAAAAATCCCATTTACAGGGTTGATATCTGCCTCAATGATTTATTTTTTAAAATGATAAACACACACACACACACACACACACACACACACACACAGAGAGAGAGAGGCACACTCATAATTTAAATTCAATATAGCCTAGCCTCAAAGCTGATAGAATCAACCAACTCCTCATTGTTATGAGTTACTACTTACTAATTTCTATGTTTCATCTTGTCTATTCCTGACCCAATTGAGTAGTACATTGTGCTGTGCTCTCTAGGTCATTTTACATGGCTTTGCTTACTCTGTGTCCTGTCCTCTTCCCCAGTATTACTTTTCAATTTCTTTCTTCTTCTTTGAAGTCCTAAGATAAGGAGTCCTAAATTCTGTCTTTCTCTTCTCCTCAGTTATTAACTGCTGATATTTTTATTTACCATTCAGAATTAACTGAGTACAGGTTTCCAGAAACTGCATGCAGACTTTCTCATGCAAATTAATTTGGGGGACTACATTAGTAATACAATAGAAGCAGCTGTATCTAAATAACTTCAAATATTACCTCCAATTAGAGAATGGGACAATCACCCAATATTGAGAATCACTATGGGAGATACACCCTAATGTATTATCATAATTCTTAGCCTGCTTTAAAGCATGGGATTCTAACTTTTTATTTCAGAGTGTCAGTTTTGATCAATGAAGGTATCTCTATACAACCCATGATCCTATTACTAAATTGTAAAATGTCTTCTAAGATACTCAATAAGGCAAAAGATGCAACATGACTCAAATAAACTCATGGAAAGATTTGTAAAAAAGAAAAAAAATAGTTTTTTGCAAGTTACAGCAGAAACTACTGCTGATGAGTTTGCCTGAATAGCAGACTTACAACTTGTGTTTCTTTTTAGTCTTCCTCCTCACAATCAAGACCTAGTTTAGCTTTTTTGCAAACCACCTCATGATTAACTAAGACCTGAAACTCTTGCATGTGGGCATGTCTTCTTGCATTCTCAAAGACAAGCAAGACACCAAAGATGGATCTTCCTAGCTCATTCAGTAGTTGTTTCAACAGATCATTATATGGACAATGGTTGCTATTCCTGTAAAAGAAACTGATTACCTTTTTTTTTTTTTTTGAAATTTTTATTGGAGAAATATTGAGACACGATTATTTATCTAGTTAGTAAATAATAAATGCTAAGAAAATGAGAAGAATTGGGGTTAAGAGGGCAGTGTTGACTTTCATATAGAAATTTCAAAAACCCAGAAATTAGAGGCATCACATTTTTCTGTGTGTTTTTTGATGTCTGATTGTAGCTGCTGGATTTTGTTCCTCACCTTCTGGACTTGATGTGAATAATGAATAAATAGGCACAGGGCACCCTTATTAGCTGTAAGGAAATCAGTTCTTAAGCACCACTGCTGCTATGGAACTGACTTGTCATTAAAGGTCGAGCATCATTTGGCTCAACTTTTGAAGATGTCAGGCTGTAAAGAGAACTGGATTGTATAAAGGTTAGACAAGTAGGCATCCCTGTATTTCTAGTACAAAAACCTATAGTTATTTCAGAAAAATCAAGGAGTGGCATGATTTAAACTGAGCTTTTGTTTTTTTGGCAAGTAGTGAGTATATATCGAGGGCTGGTAGGTGGTCTTTACTGTGGATTATGCCTAATTTAGGGGAATGGAACACCAATGTAAAAACTCCTAATAACCTGTAAGTAGAGGATGATATACCTGAATACCACTGAAAATCTGCATGATATGGACTGTAGTGTAAGGTGGCAGAGATGAGATATCAATGATTGTGGAACTGTTGCAGTTTATGAAACTTAGTGTTTCCTATAGTATGTAGCCTGGATGGCTTTAAAAAGTATTCCACATAAAAAAAGAGATGGAAAAAGGTATGAGGTCATGCCAACACCAAAATTGGGGCAGAAGATCGAAGGTGAAGTGCAGTTGCTTGGCAGGATCACATGAGAATTTGTAATTGGTAACTGTGAGTTGATTTCAGGAGGTAAACATAGCCAGAAATCTTTAAAGAAATCAGATTTGGTGAAGTTAAGGAGTTGGCACACCTTGATCAGGGTATGAATTAGAAGTTGAAATGACAAATTAGTACCATTTATGAGGAGAATGTATCAGTAAAAAATGACCTTAGAAATATGTTTATTTCTTCTATTTTTCTGATTTCTATACAAATTTTCTCTGGATGTGAATATTACTTATTGGGGAACCAGATTAGATTTTATGATAGAGCTGAACAACAATATCTGTTTCCCAAATGTGATTTAATGGGTCTGAAATAAAGAAGAAGGTCTTGAGTCATTGAAGAAAGATGTCTGTGGATCTATCAGGTATATCTTGAAAGACCAGTATTGGCAGTCTCATATTTGTTTGCCCATTTTTTTTACAATCATTTTTTATCTAATCAAAATGAAAGAAAGCAAAGAGGTCATAATATTTAGATGGAGTGGTGGATATAGGGTTGACCACAGTTTAGATCAGCTCCTAGCAACCTGTGATAGAGAAGTTTCTTGACTGTATTTGGAAAGACTGTTTTATACCAGGAAAAGTTGGTCCAACTTCCAATCTCTAGAAAGAAGGGCTATTGTGGATGTCAACAAACAGTAGATTAAGGATGCAAAGCTCATATCTATTTAATCCATTGGTGTTAAATGGTAAAATCTTAGTAAATTCTCATTTTTCTGGGATGGGGGATATAGTGGATGGTCTCAAAATCATATATAGCTTAGGAGAGCAAGATCCTGTAGAAGAGATGTACAGGATATCATTTTGAGATGAAGGGGTAAAAAGTTTGCAGTGAAACAAGTGGACTCAATAAGAGAGTTCCTTGAGTTTAGCAGGTGTTGGAGTCATGAGAATTACCTTGAAGTTGGCTCTACCACTTAGGAAAGGGCCAATAATCAGGAAGCAGGAGAAGATCTTGATCTACAATGTTGACAGGGAGTTGACAGGGGAGAGTGTATGACTGTGGTAGATTATGGTCAGGAAATTTCAGGAGAGGATAGGTGGCAAAGTAATGTGTTAAGTAGGTAAATAGGGAAGGGAGAATATATAGGTGAGAGGACTGGGGTTATAACTGGCCATTCACACATAAGTTCAAAAGGTAAGATGAATAAAGGATTCTTGGGAAAATCATACAGTATGAAATGAATAAGATGTAGTAGTTTTACACAATCAATATAAAGTTAATATTTCAATTTGTCAACAATATTTTTTACCTCCTATTCAATGACAACCAGGGTGCCAAATGAGTTGTCTGCTGGTTTCTTTACAGGCTTTATACTCTGTCAAATATTTATACAATGCTCTTGTGCATTGATCCAATTGGCAAACACTAATATCTATGTGTATTTTGACAACTAGTACTTTATTTAGTCACCCCATCACTTGCTAATGGCTACTAAAGGAAAGATGAAGGCTAGTACTCATCTTGCTACCATAATTTTATTTAATCTCAGATCTGAGACTATAGAATAGTATTTTTTCATTCATCTTTAATTTCTTCTGTAACATGAATTTAATGTAACTTTCTGTCTCACTTTCTTGCTGCCACATCTTTTGCCTTGAAAATCCTTCCATAAAAATACAAAAGTCAAAATAAAACACTTTGTTTTTAAGTTGTTACTGCCAGGTACTCTGTTTCACTTGCATGAAAAGTCACTAATGTACACTCTATGTAAATGCAATTTATCTCTTTTCATCATGCTTACCTCACGAGATCCAGAACTATTATAGAGCCCAAACTGACCATATATGGACTCACCACTATTCTTACAGTCACCTGAAGCATGAACTGTTTTTCTGTCCTGTTATAAAAAGAAGGACTAGTGAACAACCAATTAAACTCCAATATATGGTGAATACTCTAAGAACTCAGACAAGTGTTCTGATAAAATATAAGCTTATAATCCTGAAACTCTGAGCAACTGTCATATATTACCCAAGAATAGTCATTTACTCTCTTTCTGAAACACTTAATATAAAAATAATAATGTTCCTGATAATACTGAAAAACATTGTTCTAATAAGGCAATCATGAGAGGGTGGATGTAACGGAATTCTCTGGTGCCTTCAAATACTGGTGATATGAAATGAAACTATGACAGAAATCAATTTACATTTCTATGTTACTAACTTTGATGCAAAATATCAAAATATTTTATATGCTAAATAGGTGCTATGCAATTGAACTATATTCTGAAACTTTATAATTTCTTCTTTATAATATTATTACTATGGCTAGAGCTGTGGCTCAGTTGTTAAGAACACAAGCTTTGGTTCCAGAGGTACACATTTGATTATCAGCACCAACATTATCAGAAACAGTTTATAAGTCTAATTCCAGAATGTCTTTACCATTGTCTGTCCTCTGAGGTGCCACATGAATGTGGGGTACAGACATACACACTGAAAAAACACCTATAAAAATAAAATCATTTAAAAATTTAAAACTCAAACACTGTGGAAAGAGTCAGGGAAACCAAAATCATTAATCTTCTTGTCTAACTCTCAGGCTGTATTCAGATTTCCAGATACCCTCAAGAGAGTATCAGTAGTCCTATCAACACAAAAATAATCAAATATTTGCTGATAATGCATCTTCTGTATACTGCAGGGTACACTACAGTTACAGAGAATACACAATTTTCAGAGTATATTATATTAACCACCATAGGTCCATGTATAACCAAATTGTGAGAGGCAAGAGCAAGACCATAAACAGTAGAAGCCAATATAATCTGATTCTATCAAAACCTAGTTAACCCACCATAAAAAGCTCAGAATGCTCCAACAGAACTGAAAACTAGAAACTTGAACTAAAAATTTTATTGCATGACGAGAAGCCTTAAAAGATGATATAAGTAACTTACTAAAAGAGATATAGATAAACATAGAAACACTTAAGGGGAAAACAAACAAATCCCTTAAAGCAATACCACAAAATACAATCAAAGACAGCAAAGAATTTAGAAAACTTGTCTAAGGCTAAAAGTGAAAGTAGAACCTGTAAAGGAAATACAAATGGAAGCAACCCTGAAAATGGAAATCCTAGAAAAGAGGTCAAAAAATACAGAGTCAAGAATTACTAAGAGAATAGAAGAGATATAAGAGAGAAACTCATGTATAGTATATATCTTAGAAGATATTGACACAAAGGTCAAAGATAATTCAAAATAGAAAATTCTTAAGCAAAATATTCAGCATTTCCAGGGTACAGTATAAGACCAAGCTATGAATAATAGGAATAGAAGAGAGCAAAAATACCCAGCCAGTTAATTGAAACAGAAACTAACCATTGACAGAGTGAAATTAATTAATTGAAGTTATGAAGCAAATGGGTTTAACAGATATCCACAGATTATTTTATCATAAAACAAAACAAAAAAAAAGATAATAAGCATATTAATGGCCAGGGTACAAAAAGCAATCTACAAATTTCTGAGAAAACTATTCAAAGACATGGCAATTCTCAATTTCATATGAAACAAAATGCCCAGGATAGGGATAATAATTCTAAAAAATAAAAGAACTTCTGGAGACATCATCATCACACACCTTACTGTATACTATAAAGAAATGGTAAATAATGTCTTGGTTTTGGGACAAGGACAGACATGTTGATGCATAGAATTGAAAGTACAGAAATAAATCCACACAATCATGCACACTTGATCATTGACAGGGATTCAATAAATATACACTGGTAAAAGGTAAGCAACTTTAATGAATGTGGAGTTTTGTATGTAGGAAGCCTATAATTGCTTGGGTTGCAGGTTGGTTGGACCAGCTTTCATACATCCAAAGGATCATGGGATGCTGTGGGCTACAAGGAGTCCATGTTGTTGAACTTACCAGAGACTCATATTAGTGAATATATGTAAACTGAAGAGGTAAAATTTATAGACTGGTTGGAAGTGTAGATATATTAACATCTAACCATCATAAAACATTCAAGCAGTAGTTTGTCTTTTCTACAAGAACTGTAGCTAAATTTATAGAGGAGAGTATAGGGAAATGATTAACTATAAGTCAGGCAAACTTCAGATACATCAATTGTCCTTGCAGCAATCCCTGGCACCATTAATAACACCCTCTTGTACTTAAAAGAAAAAAAAAATAAAAAGCTTACAATAGCTGCCATCTGAATCGCCCCAACCAGGAGCCAACTGAAACTGATGCAGAGACTGTCAGCCAAATTTTGGATGTAACTCACAGAATGTATATTGCTTTAGGACCTTAAAAGGTGGCCAGGTTTCTGGTTGAGTACAGGCTAGAAACCCCAGGAGACCACGGGTGAACCTGAGGGTCCCCAGGTGGGACCAAGGTGAACCTAAGGGATGGCAGAGGTTTTGTAACAACCCCAGATACTAGGCTCCTCACATGAGTTTGGAGATCAACATAAATTTGTGTCTTTCAGTCATGTAGGACAATTCACCTGGCCCCTCCACAGATAAAGGGCTTGAATACAGGCCATAGAATCTCAAGACAGATCTCCATATTAATGAGGTACCTAAAGGCCAGAAGCACTTATCCAATAAAGCTTTTCTTCCCAGACACTATTCCCTGCAAACGGTATTTACTGTCAAGCTCATCCTGAGAAAAGATTGTTCAGTTTCTCATTTACATTCAGCCATGACAATAAATGTCTTATAAACAAGGACAGTTTCTCTTTCATCAGGATCTGCCATAGGAAGCAATGGAGAAGGCCTTCACCTACAGATCCAAGTCCAATCTCCCACAGAAGACCTCTCTGCATTTCCACCACCAACTCAAGCAAGCCACCCACCACACAGCCAAGCCAAGCCAAGCCAAGCCAAGCCAAGCCAAGCCAAGCCAAGCCAAGCCAAGCCAAGCCAAGCCAAGCCAAGCCAAGCCAAGGCAATCAGCACCAAGTCAAGAACTCTCATCCACATGGGTGTAACCAGAAATTCCCTACCCCTGTCTGTGTAGCCAATGTCCAGTCTAGTCTCATGAACTCTACTTTGTTCTCAGCTCTTCTGTGGCTGCCAACAAAACCTGGATGTGCAAGAGCCTGAGAATGTGAGGTCCATAGCTGCTCTGCAGCCCTGGGGAGCTTCCTGAGCTAGATCCTGTTCCCCAGGACCCTCAGACCATGCTCTCTATCTTCAGAGGGGTGTCCCCATAGTGGCTTCTAAGAACTCAACACACATCAAGTATAAAAGTGCATTCAACTTACCAAGTCATGCCTCCTCATGCAGTGGCTCCAGCCCCTTTCCTGGACAGATGTAGGACCTGCATAACCCAATATATTGCAGAATAAGAAAAAATGGGCAATCTGTGATCTCAGAGTAGAAGGGAAAGAAATAGAGAAAGGAGTTTTGTGAGGAGGTCCAAATAATGGGAGCAATGATGAAAATGTAAGGCAAATAAATCAATAACTAAATCAAATAAACAAACAACAACAATAACAATAGAAACAACCATAAGCAATGTGGTAATTTGATATTAAATAATATTTCCTAGATGTCTTCAAGATTCATTACTGATTATTTTATTTAATTACATTTCAGATGTCTTCCTCTTTCCACATTCCCCATCCTTAGAACTGCCCTATCCCATCACCCTCCTCCTTTTTTACTTTTATGCCATTTTAATTACATGCAAGTATTAAGGTCAGTTCTAGTTTGAGGAAGTAGCAATACAATAGATGCAAATATTCAAGAAAAAAGCATGACAATAAACACAAATAGTCAAAGAATAAGAAAGCCATAAAAAAAATTCCGTGAACACTCCCATTATCACGGTTTCTATTGGCTTATCAGTATGTCCAAAATAACTGAGTCAAACTCAATGTAGGCAAGATATTCTTTTAAAAGTAAAATGAACTTCTAATTTTAAATAACATTCATTATCACATAAAATATTGTATTCTCAGTATTAAAAATGGAATTATATTCTATGTAAATATATTCATTAAACAACATAAACAAGGAAAATATATTTTTAAAGTAAAGATCATATGAAAAAGTGTATTTTTATTGTATTAAAAAGAATAAGACATGCACAAATGTAAAGTTCTAGTCATGGAAGTGTTAGAAAAATTCTTCACTGCAAACACCACAAACTCAACCATTACTTTTTTTTCATAATCTCTATTGCCCAATAACAATATGGTAAGGATTATATTTTTTGTTCTGTAACCTCACACAGGTTGCAGTAATTTTCCAAGGTTTATTTTTAGTTCATATTAATTTTTTCTTAATTTCATCATTTAATTAAAATACAAACATATTGTTTTTGAGAGCATAAATATATAAACATATACAAATAAGTAACTTTAAAGAAAATTAATTTTCTATACTGGCACATTATTTTCATGTTTCACAGGATGAACTTCACTCTGCAATGCTCAAAAGATAACCTTGTTAAGCTGTTCTTGATTGCAGAAGGTCCTTAAGTAACAAAGATGATCAATTCCACATCCAAGTTTTCTCTCTCTCTCTCCTTTCTCTGTTAATCACTCTCTCTGTCTCTATCTGTCTCAGTCTCTCTCTGTGTCTCTTTCTATTTCTCTCTTTCTCTCTCATGTGTGGGTGTTTATTGTGGCACATAACAGATTATAGTTAGATAGATAGATAGATAGATAGATAGATAGATAGATAGATAGATAGAT
>JADRCG010007975.1:94804-108396 GCA_019844195.1 Rhabdomys dilectus
GATAGATAGATAGATAGATAGATAGATAGATAGATAGATAGATAGATTAGATAGATAGGCAATGTAAATTTAACAGCAGTTTTGAAATCAAAAGACACTACTGAGAAACATTTAACAAAAAACTTTTGATAGAACTATGTGGGATAACATTTATTTGTGATTTTATACTCTGACCTGGAAAGATAATTAGAAGCAGGAAAAGTAATAACTGACTAGGGAAATTGAGCCTAAAGTGCCTTTTATAACAAAGGACATTATTTTTCTTACACAGAAAGATTGCTTTAAAATGTCTTCTTTAAATGAGATAGAATTTGGTCTTGTGAGGAGAGAAGCCTTAAATTTGGGTCATCTAAACTTCTAGGTAAATATTTCCAGATAAAAATAAGTTTTCAACATCTAATATCAAACTCAAGAAGACAGTGCTTTGTTTTGGAATGAAGAAAGATACCTGAAAATTGGATCAAAGCACTGCTTATTAAATGAATCCATACATACATCTTTTAAAAAATATATATAATCTATCAATTCCTGGCTAGACTTTCACTTGCTATTTAAAATCAGTCTACCATCAAATGCAATATATTAAATCAAAATTATATTAAAATTCTGATGTCTGAGGCAAGCAGAAATACCAATTTAATGGAATATTTTTACGTCTCAGTTATAATGTTTTAAGTATTTGAACTTTAAATTAACTCATTGAAAAGAATATTTAAATGATCCTAATGATTACAAAAATATTTGTTAGTAACAGAAAAATATCATTAATATTGTACTATTTTCCACTCATTTGTTAAAAGAATATTGACTACTGAAAAACACAAGGGTATATAGATAGCCAAGACATGCTCTGTGCTTGGTGGTTTAGTCTTTGTAAGATCCTCCATGATAAAGATCAATGGCTTTGCAAGTATTCTCACAGTGTCATTTACCTTTCTTCTTACTGAATTCTATACCTGACTCATTTACAATAATTTTCAAGCACCATCTGATGTGTGGTTTTGGTTCACTACATCTATTTACATCTTCTGTTCAATAAAACCCCTCAGTACACAGTTATGCTAGACTCCTGTCTGCAAGCAAATTACATTGTTGATAGTTTCAGAGATTGGTTCAATTACATGAAATGTGTCTTTAGTTGGCCGAGTAGTTGTTTTACTGTGCCAACTATCTCTGTTTTGATCTTTATTCTTGCAAATCTTCCAGCCAGAAAAATACTTGGCTTAAGAGTTTGATCGTGATTTAATACTCTCCATTGTTTTATCTGGTTGTAGAAGGTGCTTAAATTGGGTATTTTATTCCCAAATTGTTGGCATCAGAAGGATAAGACCAAAACTCAAGTGAGAGCACATGCTTTCAAGGAGATAAGGTAAAGGGAACATGCCTTCTTTGCTAATGGAAGTGCATAAATTTGGAAAACATTGGAAATTGAATTCACAAGGTGTCAGAAAATTGATAATAGCAGTATCATGCCTATGCATATAAACCAAAAGTAAACTACTATACATCAAGATTACATGCTCAAAGATAAAATAGCAGCTTTTTGTTTTTGAAATACTCAGAAAGTGAAAACATCCTAGCTCTTACTCAACTAAAGAATAGATTAATAAAATGTCATTCATCTACAGGATGTCATTCTATTCTGCTGGTAAAACTAAGGCTATCAGAAAATATGCATACCATTGAAAGTAAGAAGAAAATATGATCCTGAGTGACTCTGTGCAGAAACAGAATGGCAAGTATCGTGGGGAGCCAACAGAAGGCAGCTATCATCCTTGTAGCCATCATGAGCCATATACCCCGACAAGAGACTTGTTTTCAACAGCATACAGCAGCTGAGCACACTCTGATCACATCTTGTTTTATATACCCAGGATTTTCCTTTAGGTGTGTGTGACTTAAAGGTGTGACTTAGAGACAAGACTTAAAGGCGTGATTTGAGAAGTCAGATTTATAAAAGGCAAGAGGCAGACAGAAGAAAGAACTAGAAAGTTGGAACTTGGAGGCACTAGAGACTAGGAACTAGGAACTTGGACTTGGACTAGGAACAAGAAACTTGGTACAAGAAAAGAAGTGAAACTTGAGAATGAGACTGAATCACACTCTGTCTGGTTTCCATTCTTTGGGTCTGCCCCCACTGTCTCTCTTGTTAAACCCTGGCCCATGGAATGGAGCAGCAGTATGAGCTGGGACAATTTAACCCCCAAAGCTTGGGGTAGTGTGGGTTCCAACATTTGGCAGAGCAGTCCCTGACAAAGAATAAAAAGTAATCATTTCTAAAATCATATTACCCCTAAAGTGCAGCAATAAGTATTCTGAAAATCACAGAACAAAATAAACCAAATTATAAATATGCCCCAAGTATGAGTGCTTGAATTTCACTCAGAAGAAGTAACTAGTCATTGGAAGAAGATACACAGAGTGAAATGTGTATGTAAGGAAATGAGAACAGAGATCAGGTTTGGAGAAAGGGAAAGTTCAAGAAGTTTGAAAGTGATAACAGAAATCCATAGAGCCCACTTTAGAAGTAATTAAACACATGTGTCAAGGAGTTACTGTGAAGTAGGTGAGAGATGGACCAAACTAAGAAAGTTAATGAAGATTAAATTGATTTTGAATTTTTCCTGATTAGATTTTTATGTGGAATTCCAAAAAAGATGTTGCACATCAGATCCAATAATATGCCAGAATTTGTGCTTCACATCTGGCATGATATTGGGGGAAAAGTCTCACATGTCTCTGGTTAGAGTAGTGCTCCTGGGAGACAGCCAAGCCTATGGAGCTGGAGAACAGGGACATGTTGATCTTTAGCAGGTACAAGTGGAGATTTCCAAGTTTCCAGGAGGGTAGAACACATTGTTATAGAAGAAATTTTACTTAACAGTACAGGAATGACCCAGATCCTAAGATTAATAATTGATAAATGGGACCTCTTGAAACAGGTAAGCATCTGTAAGGCAAAGGACACTGTTAATATGACAAAGCAGCAGACTGGGAAAGTATCTTCACAAACTATACATCTGATAGAAAGCTTGTATCCAAAGTAGATAAATGAACAGGGAAGCTACACACCAACACACCAAATAACACAAACATAAGCACAGAGCTAAAATAAGATTTATCAACATAGGAATCTCAAATGGCTGAGAAGCACTTCAGGAAATATTCAACACCTTTAGTCTTCAGGAAAATACAAAACATAATGAGTGAGTTTTCAAATTACATGAATAAAAATGGCTAAGAACAAAAACTGCCATAGACAGTTCCATTATTTTTTTTTCATTTTTGTTTGTTATTGGGTACTTTATTTATCTACATTTCAGATGTTATACTCTTCCACCATTCCTCATCCTCAGAAACCCCTTAACCCATACTCCCTCCTCCTATTTCTATGAAGGTGTGCCCCTACCCACCTACTCCCACCTTCCTTTCTCGAATTTCCCCTCACTGGAGCATCCAGTCTTTCATTGATGCCTACCAAATACAGCTACAAAAAGAGCTAGAGACATGGGTCTTACCATGTGTGTTTCCAGGTCAGCTGTTTTGACCCAGGAAGCTCTGGTTGTCTGGTATTGTTGATCTCCCCATGGGGCCACAATCTTCTTTATCTCCTTCAGTCTTCTCACTAAATCCTCCACTATTGGACATTTTGAAGGTTATCTGTAAGAACTACCTCCATATATATCAGGCTCTAGCAGTGACTCTTAAAAGAAGGTATATCAGGCTCCAGTAAGCATGTGCTTCTGGACATCCACAACAGTGTTTGCATATGGTGGTTGCAACTAGGAGGAATGTCTAGGTGGGGCAGTCTCTGGATAGTCTCTCTTCCAGTTTCTGCCACACACATTGTCTCATATTTGACCTGTGAGTATTTTGTTACTCTTTCTATGAAGGAACAAAGACCCACATTTTGGTCTTCCTTTTTCATGAGCTTCATGTTGTCTGTGAGTTTTGTCTTGGGTATTGTGACATTTTGGACTAATATCCACTTATCAATGAGTACATACCATGTGTGTTCTTTGTGATTGTGTTACTTTATTCAGGATGATATTTTCTTGTTCCGTCCATATGCCTAAGATTTTCATGAATTCATTGTTTTTAATAGCTGAGTAATAGTCCATTGTATAGATGTACCACATTTTCTGTATCCATTCCTTGTTGAAGAACATCTGGGTTTTTCCAGCTTCTAGCTATTATAAATAAGACTTCTGTGAACATAGTGAAACATAGGTCTTTTGTATATGTTGAAGCATCTCTTGGGTATTTGCCCAGGAGTTGTATCACTGGACACACAGGTAATGTTATGTCCAATTTTCTGAGGAACTGCCAGACTGATTTTCAGAGTGGTTATACTGCTTACAGTCCCACCAACAATGTCAGAGTTTTCCTTTTTCTCCACATACTCACCAGCATGCTTTCACCTGAGTTTTTAATCTTAGCCATTCTGACTGGTGTGAGGTACAATCTCAGGGTTGTTTTGGTTTGCACTTCCCTGATGACTAAAGATGTTGAACATTTCTTTAGCTGCTTCATGGCAATTTAATATTCCTCACTTTTTGCAAAGCTCTGTATCCTATTTCTTAATAAGGTCATTCAATTTTCTGCAGTCTAATTTCATGAGTACTTTGTAAATTATGGATATTAGCCCTCTATCAGAGTTAGAATTGGTAAAGATATTTTCTCAATTTATGGATGGCTTATTTGTCCTATTGACAGTGTTCCTTGCCCTACAAAAGCTTTGTTATATTCTGAGGATCCATTTGTCAATTCTTGATATTACAGTATAAGACATTAGTGTCCCAGTCTTTTATATTTTTGCAAAATCAGCTTAGTATTTTTACATTGCTACATTATGCCATAGAATTGACATAGAATTTGCAGCCTATGTCAATAGTTTACAACAAACAAAAATATCTTATATTACTCCTTGTAATATAAAGTATGTTTTAACATTACTGCTCTTCTCCATTCCAGAATTGGTGAGAGTGGCCTATGTTGTCTCTGATTTAGTAAGAACCCTGAGATGTAAACACTGTAAGATATTTCCTTAAATGTATACAGGCTTTGATGTCCTTTCATATTCAATACCACAGTAAAAAGTGCCTGGGGGGCTGAGGAAAGATTTGTTGCAGGTTATTTGAAATAACATTTCACCAGGCCATTCAGTCTGGCTAGGCATGTAACAAAAACTGTAATTCAAAGATATGAGCACTTGAACAGCACTGTACAACATTCCTAAGGCAGGACTTCTCAGAACTTAATACATCTAAAATAGACCCCTGTGAAGTAACCATTATATATGCAGGGACATGCACTGATAAAATCAATTTCATGGATATGTTCAATGGGCACCATTAAGATACCCAAAAATTTAAGCCACAATTAAGAAGAAGAGAGAAAGAAAAAGGGATAGAGTGAGGAATGGAGAAAGGGAGGGAAGGAAAGAGGGAGAAATGGAGTGAGGGAGGGAGGAAGCTTATGATGCTTTTTGTGACACTGGAAAATAGCTTTCAAGAAATGTCTGGGAGTTCTTCCTGCTAAGGGATCCCAACAGCAACACTGTAACATGGAAACAATTTTCATCCCTCCCATAGTGCAGGAGCTAAGGCTGTGTGTCTTAGCATATGGTATATTTTTCTGTGTGAAGAGCCTAGCATGGATTATAATTTGGTTGCTGGTGGAAAAAAATCCCTGGAACTACATTTTCTGTCCCAGAGCCACACTTACCCACTCTGAGCCTAGGGACTCAAACATCCTCACCTTTTAATGGAAATCCAGCTACCTACTCAATTCTCTTGTTAGCAGACTCCTATATTTCTGCATTTAAGTAACTAGAACACTGTTTTTGATGTGTCTTTACACTCAGACTCTGCCTTTTCTTCCACTCTTTCCTCTTTCTTTCAACCAATGATTTCAGTACAGTGGGTTTTATTTACCAGTCTTTAGAATTAGAGCAGCATAAAACTTCTGAGTTTCAGTTTTATCTTGTATCAAATATGATCACACCATTAACAGCCCTCATTTTCAGTTGAATTTTACAGCAAATATCTGACAGTTTTATCAAATGTCAGATAAAAGTCATATTTCATAAAAGTGTTTCATTTTCTTAAATCAAAATCAAAATTCCATTGTGGCACTATCATCATTAATAATTTCTCACTGTGAACACCCAATTTGGTCTTTAGATCTCCCAGTCATAAAAAAAAAATTTGTAGTTTCTTTTTAAATTTTTTGTCTAAATGAGAGCCATTCTTTTTGTAGTTGTTATATTTATTTTAAAGGTTTGTATGATGTGTATAAATATTGCAGGATTTTAATTTCCTCTGTTTTATTTCATAACATATTGTTATGAATCTTAAGACTCATTTCTGTTTTGGGGGGAGTTACTTTAATGTTCCCAAAGAAAATAGATTATATATTTATTTATCCATCCAATAAATGCTTTTTTAAAGACCTATGCCAAAGAACAGTTTCATGACATATTGATGTATTTTAGAAAGTATTTTTCAGAACAATCACAGAGTTCAGGATGATTTCATACTGGATTGACAGCCCTGTGAGGTTAAAGGGTTAGAACAATGAATAAGCTCAGGCTGTCTTCTGTTTTCATTAGGAGTGAGATGGCTTTAAATGTTAGGCTGGATATGGATTACTGTTGCAGTGGACTTCCTTTTCTCTGAGATTTGTTTTGTCAGTATATTTTCTCTCCAAAGTAGAAACCTGAGATTTGAGATAGGTTGGGAAAAATAATGAAAACAAGTGGTAGTATCTTGCCTTTATATTTGGAAGTTTTTTGATGGAATAGCCAAAAGATATATCAATTTTAAATCTACTATGTACACAAAATCTACAAACACCAAATGTGACAGAAACAGGGAGGAGTGATTGCCAGAATCTAAATATTTAAATCATGATAATGATGATGGTGATGGTAGTGGTAGTGGTGATGATGATGATGATGAAGATGATGGTGGTGTCAATGACAATGATGATGGTGTTAGTGGTGGTGGTGAGTGATGGTTGTGATGATGTATTTTTCTAAGTTATTTGCAAAATGGGAGTTTTTCCATATGACTGTGGATCAGAGCTGAATAAACTGACAGTGATTCAGTACTTCCTGTAGTGTCAGATATTCACAAAACAGGTGCCTAGTAAACATTTTCATTGTTCTTACTTTCTCCACAATGGTGACTGCGACCACTTCTGTTAATACTAAGTGGGTCAGAGTGGTCTGGAAGGCTGGAAGGCTTACTTTTTTGTCTTGCTAGGTACTTGAGACAAGGTTTTCTAGCATATTGATTTACTTCTTGAAAATGCATTAATGGAACTAGGAAAAATGGGAATTGGAAACAATTTCAGTTTGATTGGTAGAGCTTTAAGTGTATGTATCAAACAAGGAAAAGCTTTGGAGAACTGTGTCTTCTTTTCATTGGCTTAAGTAATGAATGTATCTTAGCAATGAAAGGGAAAGCTAAGGAAATGGCCTATGACTTCTCCAAAAATGTTGGCTAATAGCTATCTCCTTTATTCCCTGTCTTTCCGAATCATGGTGATCTCTCTAAAACATATCCTGGAATATTTATGGGTCTATTACATGAAGCATCTGTGTTTTAGATTTTAGTGTGATTTAATCACATATTGACAATGACTTAAAAAGTCAGATAGCACCATGTTGTCCTATCAAAACCAAAACATGATACTTATCATGTTTTGCCTTTCTAAAATAAAATAAGTTGTTGTATTAGGACTCATGAGAGCATTTATTTCATAAGAATTAATGAGCTTTGACCCTATCCTATAGTGAATTAACCACCATATTACCATATATTTTCAGAGTAGGTGCAGACTCAAAGTCATTGTATTTTCATTGACTATTGTGTCAATATCTTTTTAGATATCTTCCATGCCTGAGATTCGCTTTTCAATTTCTTGTCTTCTCATTGTGATGCTTAGTTCTATATTTCCTTATTACATTCCAAGGTTTTGTATTTCCAGGGTATCCTCCATTTTTGACTCCTTTATTTTTTTATACCCATAGTTATATCTTGAAAATTTTTGTTTTATTTATTTACCTATTCAATTATATTTTTCAGTATTTTTAAAGGAATTTTTATATTCTCTATAAAGGAATATAGAAATTTTATCAAATAAAAATTTAGGTCTGAAATTTAATTTTTATTCATGAATTACTGTATTAAGAATACTGATTTCACAATATTGCATTGACTTCTGTTGCTTTGATTCTTGGAATTGTCTTTCTCCATGTGTTTTTTTCTTGTGCTATATGGCATGGTATCTTATACTGAAACAGAAGTCCTTTCAAAAAGGTAGAGCTTTGCTATCTTGTTCAAGCAGGGCTCATGTGGGGCAGACAGTGTTCACTTTTATTAGGCAGCAGTCTTCTTTCCCTGTTTACTGCAGGCCTCTTCTGTCTCTTTGTCCTTGTGCCCCAGGTTAAAGAAGATCTACTAATAAAAATACCGGTTTTGAAGTCCTGGACCAGGCATATTGGCCTGTGTTCCAGGTTATAGTATACCTCCTGGGAGACAAGATAGCTGTGTTCCTTCTTATGATAGATCACCTTTGGGAAAGTTAGTCTGTGTTCCTGGTTATGGCAGACCTTCTAAAGAACATGTATGCTGTGTTCATTGTTATGGTAGATTTTTTTTTGGAAGACTGGTAGGCTGTGGTACCATTGGGCACAGTCATACAAATTTCCATTAATGGATTTGTTAATATAAATTTTCTTAATAATTTTTATATTTTATATTTTTCTTAGGGTTCATTGTTTGTTACAATTATAAGAGATAAATGGTTTTTATTTAGACAATAAAGCAGAGGACTTGAAGTTTAGTATCATCTATATATGAATTGTAATGCTAAATTCTATACCCAATAAGTATGTTTAAGCTTATTACTGGATTCTCGCCTTTGAAAGCTTTTGTTGTGAAAACTTTTTTTCTGGATTTAAAGTACTGGTTAAATAAAACTGACTATATTCAATTATTGGAGGATTTGTTGGTCTTGTGTTTAGAGTGATAATGTAGGTAGAGTATAAAATAGAAAGAGAAAAATGAGAAAGAAGTGAATGTTGACATGAGTCAGATGTCAGGAAAAAGTGGTCCTGAAGTCTGTTCAACTTAAGGTCCAAGGAGTTCAAATAAAATATAGTAAATAATAATTTGTGGTTATTGATAGAAAAGTAGATTCTAGTAGCATAAGCATATATAATGGCTCAGCTTTGTCTGTTTGAGTCTTATTGTTTAAGTTCTCTGTATTTTTAAGAGAATTGACTGATCAAGGATATGTAGAAAATTTAGATTTGTATTCAAAATTCTTAAATATTAGGGCATATCTGCCTTCCAGTAGACCAGAATGAATCTAAAAGGTCCTGTATATCAGTTCATGATTCTGTAGACAATGATAATTTATGAACTCATAAGCAATATACAAAGACAAACAAATGTGGCTCGTTGTATTTATCATCAGGTAGTGAAGATCAACTAGCTTTCTAGCACAAGATTCTCCCTGGTAACTAAGTAACCTTGCAAATTTTCTAAATAAATTACGTGTGTGACCATGATTATTCCTTTTGTTGTCTTTATGTTTGCATTCATTTTTTATCCTGAAGATATTATTTCATGTATATAGGTGACATAGAATCAAAAAAGGCTAATTCCATAATTAGACAGTTGTTAGAAGTTGCAGCCATTGTAGGAATACTCATAAAAATTAAAACAGAAAGCAGTTTGACATATGTCTGTAATAAAATGAAACAGATTTTTACATATTATTATACAAATACCTTACAAGCAATTCACATAAATCTACAGAACAAATTATTATCATGAGATATAGCTATATTCTAAAAGAGATGCTTAACAGAAAAGGTTTGTCCCCCCATAGATAGATTGCATAGTTCTTTAATAGTATTTTAATGCTATTGAACAACAACAACAACAAAACCCTACAGCTTCTAAAAGACATTAGATTGTAGAAAAACTATGAAACTAAAGTATCCTGTTTATAGTAAAGATATTCTGACATCAAAATTAAAAGCAAGAGATATGTTATGCTGGCGGAGGAGATAGGTATATATTTTCACAAGATATAAACATTTTGGGTGACATTAAAATTGATAAATTTCAGTCATAAAAAGATAAAGATCTTGAAGAAATTGTTTATGAAGAAGAAAAAGGGAAACTAATAAGATCATCAAGATAGGTGATATGTGTGTTTGTGTGTGTGTGTCTGTGTGTGTGTGTGTGTGTGTGTGTGCGTGTGTGTGTACTATGTGATGTTGTGTATATCTCTGTATATAGAGACAGTTTTAGATTTGGCTAAGAATAAAATGTCTATATAGAGCCAGTAACAAATATTGGGTACAAATTCTCATGATGTGTTATTATGTACCATCCATTAAGATGACATGTAAAGAGAATTTATATTATAGTTTGATTATGTTATCAAATTAGCCTTTGACAAAAGAAGTTGTTTTTGTTTATTGATCTTCATTAACTGATCTGTGAACCCTGCATACTTATTATAACAGAACTGTTATTCATAAGTTTTATATTTATTTATTTTGTATTTATTTACATTTATTTGGTGACTAGCTACATGTTTCATCGTAGTGAGAAAGTATAAAAATATAGTATTATGCTTTTTGTATTACAACAGAAAAAAAGTAATCTTTGGATTCATGATACCTGTGTTCTCTAATATTATATCTGCCTGTAAGTCTGATACTGTAGTTGAATGTACATTGTATGACTAAAAATGCGAAGGTCTTCAAGGAGAAATATAGAATTCTTTCAGCATATGTCAACTTATGGTTTTCATAAGATAACACTGTCTTGCCTTCAAATATCTGTAAAATTTTCACTTTGACTAAAAATTTTACAGTGTTCCATTTAATAAGCTTCTGTACATTTGACACGGAGTATATACCCTCTGAAAATACAAATTTTCAAATTAAAAGTATACATAAGCCTAAGTAAGGTAATTTCCTTACATGTTTTTACCTGGCAATTTGGTCAAATTCTGATGAGAATTTGCAGTTTAGAATAGTACAATATTTAAAAATTAGAGTAAATTCTTAATTGTTTATTTTTGGCTCTACATATTAATAGACACTTCACAAAATTGTCTTCAATACAATGAATTTATTATTTTCCACTTTCCTTTACCTAGAATTCAATGTATATAGTTTCATGGTGAGGCCTATAATCCACTTGGTTTTTATAATGGGTCATTTTCATGACACTATTTTTGTTCTTCTAAATGTACATATGCAGTTAGACCTGCACCCTTTTTTCAACATTTACTTTGTTTCTTGTGAATGTGGCATCTTCAAAATAATCTGTATGAGTTCTTCTGGTCAGTGTTTGAGCACTGAGCAGATCCTGGGCTTCAGCTCTTCACCCAATCCCACAAAGCCCAGAGAAGGTGGAGCTCCAGGAACTCTAACTGCAGTAGTATCTTAGGTAAGGAGACAGCAACACCTTCCCCAAACAGGGAGTAACTGGGAAACAGGAATTTACTCCCAGCCCAGAACACTGGTTCCTCCTGGTCTGCACTCTAGCACTGAGCAGATCTTGGGCCTCAGCTCTAACTCCAGCAACAACACCAACCCCAAACAGTTCTGACACAAGCAAGATTATAAGAAAGACAAGTTCCAGTCAGAGACAGCACAGGTTGATCTAAGGAGATCCAGATGGTGAAAGGCAAATATAAAAACAGAGGCATCAGCAACCCAGAGTAGAACCTAGTAGAATCATCAGAACCTAGTTATCCCCCAATAGAAAGTACTGAATTTCTCTTATCACCAGGAAAGCAAGATTCAGACTTAAAATCACCTCTAATGATGATGATAGAAGACTTAAAAAGGACATAAATAACACTCCATAAAAAATAAGGAGAAAACAGGTAAACAAGTAGAAGTCCATAAAGAAGAAACACAAAAATTCCTTAAAGTATAGGAAGAAAACACAATCAAGCATGTGATGCAATTGAACAAAACAATCTAGGATCTAACAAGGGAACTAGAAACAATAAAGAGATCTCATAGGGAGACTACCCTGGAGATAACAATCCTAAAAAAGAGATCAGGAGTCATGGATGCAAGAATCACCAGCAGAATATAAGACATAGAAGAGAGAATCTCATGCACAGAAAATACAATGGAAAACATTGACAAAGCTGTCAAAAAATGCGAAATGTAAAAAGCTCCTACCACAAAATATTCAGGAAATCCATGACACAATGAGGAGACCAAACCTAAGGATAATACTTATAGATGGGAATAAAAATTCCCAAATTAAAGGGCAAAGCAAAATATTCAACAAAATTATAGAGGAAAACTACTCTAATATAAAAAAAGAGTTGCCCATGAATATACAAGGAGCATACCAAACTCCAAATAAGCTACACCAGAAGAGAAATTTCTCCTGTCACATAATAATCAAAACATCAAATGCATGAAACAAACTAAAAAAACAGTTAGGAAAAAAGATCAAGTAATATATAAAGGCCGAACTATAAGAATTACACCAGAATGCTCAGCAGAGACTATAAAAGCCAGAAGATCCTGGACCGATATTATCCAGATCCTTAGAGAAAACAAATGCCAGTCCAGAGTACTATAACCAGTAAAACTCTCAAACACTATACATGAAAATACCAAGATATTTCATGAGAAAACAAAATTTATACATCTTCCCACAAATTCAGCTCTATTAATAATCATAGATGGAAAAACAAAGATGGAAACTATAACCTAGAATAAGCAAAAAAATTATCTTCCAAAAAACTCAAAAACTGATAGCTATACAACCATAATTCCACCTCTAATAACAGAACAGGAAGCAACAATAATTTTTTCTTAATATCTATTAACATCAATAGACTCAATGCTCCAATAAAAAGATATAGACTAATGAACTGAACATGTAAACTAGACCTAGAATTTTGCTATATATAGAAAATGAACCACAGTGTCAAAGACAGACACTACCTCAGAGTAAAAGTTTGACAAACAAATGTCCAAGCAAAAATCACAAGAAACAAGCTGGAGTAGCCACTCTGAAATTGAATAAAATAGACTTTCAACCAAAAGTTATCAAAACAGATATGGAAGGACACTTCATACTTGTCACAGAAAAAGTTTACCAAGATGAAGTCTAAATTCTGAACAGCCATGCTCCAAATTCAAGGGGAACCATATTCATAAAAGAAATTTTACTGAAGCTCAAAGCATACATTGCACCTCACACAATAATAGGAGAATTTCAACACCCCATTGTCGGCAATGGATAGATCATGAAAACAGAAACTAAACAAAAACGCAGAGAAACTAACAGAAGTTATGAACCAAATAGAGTTAACTGATATCTACAGAACATTTTATCTAAAACAAAAGAATATACCTTTTTCATAGCACCTCATAATACCTTCTCCAAAATAGATCATATAATTGGTCACAAAACAGGCCTCAACAGTTTCAAAGGGATTAAAATAATTCCCTGCACCATGGACTAAAGCTGGTATTTATTTATTTATTTATTTATTTATTTATTTATTTATTTATTTAT